>ML778364.1:638653-672309 GCA_009831015.1 Picea engelmannii
CAACAAATCCTCTATTGAGATATTGAGGAACTTGTTGATTTTTATGAGAGGATGCCTCTAAACTTAGGTACACCAACAAATACCAACATTCAATATTTGTTCTTAGTGTTTCCTTCTTTTCTCTCCCACAATTAAAGAAAATTAATCGATACAACATAAGCATGGTAAAGGGAATCCTTCACCCACCAAGGAAGTTAATAGATAATTGTGTCTCATTTCTCATTTATTTTACACCAAAGTAAAGAGAGAATATTAAACCCTAAATGAGCATGTATTTTGGTGTGTGTAAGACATATGTATTTTGTTTTAATTCAATATTTTGTTGTTACATATCATTATATTCTATGACTTTATCACATTTCCAAGGTACAAACTATGCAACTCCCCCTCCATTACTACTAGGAAAGAGAAGCACAAAAGGTAATTCTTTTTTAAAGCATTAGGAAATTAACGTCAATAATTTAATTCATAGTTGCGCATAATCTACGAAATCATAAGTAAAATCATTACAAGCTACTCATCATTGTAATCAATAATGACACAACCAATGCATCGACATAGATGATAGAGACACAAAAACAAAAATAACTACGAAGCTCACCACATCACAATCAACTTGAAGCAATTTATAAACAATGATCAACCAGATACTGAATATTAAAATGACTACCCGCCCAACCTACCCTGCAAGGTTAGGACCTCCAAGACACATAAGAAATGCTCTTTGAGGAGGCTTCCCCTTCTTCTTGGGCGGTTTACCACAGAACACAATCCTCCTTCAACTGGAAACAGTCTTCAGTTTTATTGTCTCCTCTCAAAGGGGTGGACCTTATCTTACCTACAGGTCACTCTATAGCCTTCTTCGATGGTGCAGCGCAGTCGTCGGGCTTGTGTTGTGGAGCAGGTGGCACCTTCAAATCTCACCCGGAGAGAATTACTAAATGGACACTATGCTGCGGTAGGGGTACGAACACAAAGGCTGAG
This sequence comes from Picea engelmannii, assembly GCA_009831015.1. NCBI lineage: Eukaryota > Viridiplantae > Streptophyta > Pinopsida > Pinales > Pinaceae > Picea > Picea engelmannii. Next base: position 639,638 of record ML778364.1, read on the forward strand.
CTTCTTGGCTTATGGACTACACTCTTGCTGGCTTCCATGTGGTCCCTAGATCACCTACAGGTCATTGGTGACTCTAAGGTTATCATCGACTGGATTGTAGGTAAGTGCAATCTCCACTCCTCTCATATAGAGGGCTGGAAGCAAAAAACTCTCCTTTTGGCCCGCTCTTTCTCTGACATCCACTTTCGACATCTACACAGAACCCACAACTTTGAAGCTGACACTCTCTCTAAGAGAGCTCTTCGGCAAGTGGTGGGCAGATTGGCTATCTTCCATTGTGACAGGGGCATTGAGAGTACCACTTCCTTCTACAACCTTTTTGAAGCTTAATTTAACCAGCTGCACTGGGTGTTCTCCATGTCATCGTATCTTACAACAGATCCCTCCAGATGCTTGGCATTGTGATCTGTTTATTGACTTCTGTTGGCGGCATCTCTCCTCTCAAGGGATCGGTGTTGTAGCCTGCTATTAGTGTGACAGGGTGTGGCCATTGTCACTGGTATTCCTTACACTTTGATAACACTTATCATCTGGTGTGCTGGGTCTGCCATATATTTTTGAGGCTTCAGGAAGGAGGAGCATTGGCTGAATCTTTCATGTTTTCTCGTCTCTGGAACACTGTTACACATGATCTCAACATGTTAACTGTATCGGGTTTACTTCGGCATACTTGTCAACGGTTATCATATAATTTTGAGGATACAGGAAGGTGGAGCACTGGCTGAATCTTTCATGTTTTTCTCGTCTTTGGAGCACTGCTTCTCATGATCTCAACATGTTACTGTTTTGGGATTTGCTTTCGGCATTTGAGGCGCCGGGTCTGTCACATCTGAGGCTACAGGAAGGTGGACGCCGTTTGGCAGAATCTTACTTGTACCTCGTCAACGGTGCTCTGTTTTACATGGTCACATTTGTATATTGATCGGCGTTTTGTATCTGGTATGACAGTCTTTCTATCGACTGGTGTCTTTGTATGTTCACAATGTACAGCATTGTATGTCAATTGTTATCAGCATGACTGGTACAGACAATGTAAATGGTTTTATACCTTTATAAAACTGAGTAATTTCTTTTGGGAAAAAAAAAGCAATGCTCAAGCCCAAGATTCATCTTATTTATTTTGACCATTTAAGGTCTGAGGGATGGCGATTGTTCTGAGGAACAAGGAGGTGTCTACATCCCACTAACACAATCAAGTCGAAAACCAACTAGTTGAATCAATCAACCTCATTAATTTTCATGGTGCAAGATAATTTAGTTACTAAATCAATCATATAACAACATAATTTAAGGCACAAGTGTAATCAACATTATTTTATTTTCATGGCTCAAAAGAAAACATCTATTTTATTTCAAGGTGCGTGATTAATCAATTACCGAATTCAACTATAAATCAACATTATTTTCAAGGTGTGCACGTGATCTAAATACCAAATTAAACATAAATCAACATCATTACAATGCGCGAAATTAATCTAATCACTTAGAAACTCATACATCATTATTGTTACAATGCACGCGAGTAATATAAAGAATAATAATTTAGGCATCATCATTAGTCCATAGTGCAATCAATCTAATTACTTAATCATCATCATAACCCATGGAGAAAGGGAAATCAATCACTCAATCACTTATTCATTAACATTTTTAGTGGTGCAAGAAGTAAAATACACACATGACCATCAATACTTCACTCTTATATCATGGTGCAAAATAATTATCAATTAAATTTTTATGGTGCAAAAAGGTGAACTTCCCACATGACCATCCATACATTGTTTTTATATCATGGCGCAAGGTAATTATTAATTAATTTCCATGGCGCAAAAATAAGCTAAATACCTAACCAATTAAGAACTGTAAGTGGGCCAACCAAATGTAAACAAAAGTCGACTTCATAGGTAGGTTATATATTCTTATTAAGAGCTACACCAACTCATAGGAAGAAGTAAATAAGATTTACATTTCCAAGTTGCATCCCCCACCGGTACCATAATGAGATCTCACATAATAATCAATTATTATAGGACAAGGTCTCTTATATCCATGAGAAATAAAAAATCAACACACTAAGACTCAACACGCTAACGCCCTTACTACTTACATATCCCTATGTATGGTTTTAATTTAAAGGAGATCATGTCAAAGTTAAAACGCAATGAACCTCATTCTGACTTAAGACTTATATAAGGAATGGAAGAAACACGAACAAGAAAATAAGGAGCCAAGGTCAACTTACAATTTCCTAGAAAGAAAAAGGGAGATCTGACTTATCGAACCATAAAGGAACTTAAATGACAACCACATATCCAAAAGCGAGTTTCGGGAACCTAAAGTCTTATGAACAATATAAGGGGTTCAATTAGTAAAATACAATTTAATTTTTTTTTTTTAAATAAAGGGAGGATTAGTCCTCCTTAAGTGTTGCATAAGGGTTATTCCACTGATACACTGTGGTAGTGTTCGTATCATTTTCCCATGCATGGGAAAAAAAGCACCAACTGGAAGAAATTTAAAAAATGCCAAGGTTTGGTCACACGACCATGTCTCCCAAGGGAAACACATGTCAGTTATACTGATGATGCACTATGGGTGCACCCTTGTGAAATTGCAATGATATTGGGGCACTTTTCACCTACCGAAAAAATTAGGGTAGGGTATTAAAGTATTCAATTCACCCGGTCTTGGAATTGAACTAGGACATTGGTAAAACATAGAGTAAAACATAGAGTAAAACTTAGAGAAGGTGCAGAGGGTTGCAGGTGTAAATTTGTGCAAAATTGTGAGCATGAACGTAGAGTAAAACTCAGATAAGATGCAGAGGGTTGTAGGTGTAAATCTATGCAAAATCGTGAGCTCAAACGCAGAGTAAAACTCAGAGAAGACAAAGAGGTTTATGCTAAAGCTGAGTGAGATTTGTAAATTCACTCGATAACTCCATCCACAATAAAAATGAAGGTATTAATGCAAAGTATAAATGCTAGGGGATGCTCATTGTTGGGTGAAAACATAGAGATTGATGAAAGTAAAAAATCCAGGGGATCTCACCAAGATGGGATAAATCGAAGGAAAGAAAAGTAGTGGTAACTCCATGGTAAAAATGACTTGGGATCTCACCAATCTAAGCTAAATCGCAAGCAAGAAAATCAGTGGTAAACCTATGGTAAAAATTTGTTGAGAGAAGGAATAAATCACAGAGGTTCTTCTTGGTAAAAATCATTGAGGAAAAAAGGGGAAAACACAGAGCTAATTTTACAATGTTGGGAGAATTTTTGAAAACACAAAGGTTAAGTTTAAAATTATGGGTGAGTTCTTAAAAACTTCAGAGAGAAAAAAATGTCAATTTTATCAAAAACGCTTGAGAGAAAAATGTCTAGTTTATCAAAAATGCCAGAGAGAAAAAAACTACAACCATAACTACTAAACACATACTATGTATTTCATGTGCTCATATAATGATGGTTGGATAGTGTCTACATGCACAACTTAAAGGAATATTAATTGTTTGTGTGTTGTTGTTTTCTACCTTCACAACAATGTGGATTACAGTAAGAAGAATTTCCAATCCCCAAGCTTCAAACAAAATATGCATTGTAAATATCATTATAGTTAATGATGGATCCATACTTATTTTAAAAATAAATACAATATACATTAAAAATATTAACAAAATTTTACAATGTCAACATACGTACCATGACTGAAGACGAGAATTCTAATATGTTCTCCTACACTTTCACCCCATCCAGGTCCCCAATTGATAACTGTGGAGACTTCACTGATACCTCTCATCCAATGCTAGGGGTTCTCTTCTCCCTCCTTATCTTCCCGAGCTGAAAAGGGGCCACACACACACAACCAAAATCATCTATCTCCCAGCTCGCCTTGCAAGGTAGATCCACCATAAGAAAAACCAGTCAAAACTTTGACAACATAACATTACTCATAACCGGTGTCCTCGTTACTCATCCTCGCCATTTGTTTTATAGAATTTCCTTAGTGACACCTTGTCATTTGTACATTTAATTCACTTTTTAAAATAATTAATTAGGAATTATTCCCCCCATACACTTGTCACCCTTTCCCTTAGTTGCACCAAAAAATCCACAATTTATTTTAATTAAAAGTCAATTTCCCTCGCCCATGCTAAAAGCGCTCCTAAAATCACTCTTATTTGTCCCTTTATTACCTTTATTTCCAATTAATGACTCACACCTTTCTAAAACTGAGTTGATTTAAAATAGGAATCTTCTCCTAGTTAGACTATTATTAACTAGACTCTAGATTCCTTTCTATAAGTACCCATTCCTTTAGCTTTATTCCATTTTACCTTAAATTCCAATTTGGTAATTACTTGCACATGTGTATTAAATCACTCTTTTAGATTTATTTTATTTTCCTTGATTTCTTAAATTCATTTATTTCATCCCCACATTAATTGATTTATAAAATTTGTTTTTTTGTCTTCTCACTAACTTAGACTTAGGATTAATTAAATTTGTAGTTGCAAAGGCTTACACCCTTAGGGATTATGTTTAAAAATTTTACTCATTAATTAATTCATTAATCAATTAATTAATTCGACACTGCTCAAGAGTTTACAAGGTTCAACATTCGCTAAAAGTTTTCTAGGCCACCTAGATTCATTGACTCATTTTTTTTTAAATTACGCGACGTGCCCTTCAAGATGCACTCTATGCTCCAAGGGTGCCACTCACCTTTAATTTTTTTTGGTAGTTTTCTAACCCATAGAGTCATCACTCCATTCGAGCGACCTTGTGAGAGACTAAGGGATTCTAAGGAATAAGAGCCCTGCCTTAATGTGTGCCCCTTAGAATTCTTCGTGAGTGACTATCTTTTTATTCCCTCACGGCATCGTGGTTCTCTCGAACTAGGTAATTTATAACCTATAATTTGAGGCATGGCAAGTTCTAGCAGGTTGTGAGAGTGATGTTGACCCACATCTCCCTCAATATTTGGTTTCTATGCATGGTCCCTTTACTCCTTAGTGAGTCACATTAGCAAGCAATTGTGAGCCTGCATCCATCAATGAAAAAATGTCAATGATCCATAAACAATATCATAATATAATCAATCATGTGTCACATATGCATAAATGAAATACTCAAACCAATACAAACCACTCCCTGACTCAATCCAAATTCCAAGGAGGTTCATTGATGCCATCAGCATCCTCAATCTGTCAAGTGTCCTTCACACTTAGGGGAAACTCGTTAATAACATCATTAAATACATAGATATCAAATCAACATAAATTATAATCCATCCACATCATCATAAGAATCCATAAGAGAAACATACAACCATATACTAAAATTGGATCACTTGCACACAATTGTCCTCAAAGAATAGTCAATAACATGTGCTCGCAAGAGAGAGATGTTACATAGACCCCCTCTTGTTTTAAACTTCATCCAGAAGTTGTACAGTATATAAATGTAGTTTATAAAGCATATGACAAGATCTATATGCCTAAATATCAAATAAATATGGAAACTATCAACACATGTCATATGCGTCCTCCCAGGTAGCCGAGTGCGGATTATAATTGTCCCACTGAACCTTGACCTGATTGAATGTTCGATGTCATAGTTGTCGAATGAAATGGTCCAGAATGAATATTGGCTTCATCATGAGTGCACCCTCATCTGAAACCTGCAAAGAAATCATGTCAATCACATGTGTAGGATCACTAACATAATGTCTCAAAGCAGATACATGAAAAACAACATGCATATGCCTCAAAGAATCAGGCAAGGCTAGTAGATAGGCCATGGGCCCTTTCTTTTCCATAACTTTGAAAGGTCCCACAAACCTAAGAGAGAGTTTATCACCCTTCCCAAACTTAATTGATCTCTTGTGTAGTTTCACCCGCAAGAAAACTTAGTCGCGAACTTCATAATTACAGTGAACACGATGTGCATCGACATAACTCTTTTGTCGATCTTGCACTTCTTTAATATTTTGTCTTATCGTTTTCATTTGTTCTTACATTTCTTGGATTTATTCTGATCTTACCAGGACCCTATCCTTGATTCGATTCCATATTAAAGGCGTCAGACACAATTTCCTTTAAAGAAACTCAAATGGTACCATCTTAATGGTGATTTGATAGTTTTTATTGTACGCAAACTCTACTAGTGGAAAGAAATCTTCCCAATGGTTTTGTTGGTCCATCACGTACATACACAACATATTTTCCATAATTTGGTTCATTATTTTTGTCTTCTCATCTGTCTCATGGTGATAATTTGTGCTAAAGTTAAGTAGGGTTCCCAACTCCTCTTGGAAACTATTCCAAAATCGTCATGTAAACATCGATCCTCAATTGGAGATGATCCTTTTAGGCACGCCATGCAATCTCACAATCTCGCTGATAAAAACTCTAGCTATGTCTGGTGCATGATACATCATATTCAGAGTGATGCAATTTCCACTCTTCATCAGAGTGTCAACTACCATGAAAATTGATTCATTCCTCCTTGTCATCAACGGAAAACCAACAATAAATTCTATCGAACTGACTTCTCATTTTGATTCTGAAATAGCATGTGGTTGTATTAATCTTGTTGAATTTCTATGTTCAGCCTTCACTTGCTAACATTATAGATATCTCGCCACTTAGTTAAGTATGTCCCCCTTCATTCATTTCCAGAAGAATAAGGGCTTAAGGTCTTCCCTCATATTCCTGACTCCTGGATGAGCCATGTACACTACTCTATGAGCTTCGTTTAAGATCAAATTTCGTAATTTTTCGTTAGGTGGTATGTAAATCCGGTCATTATACCTCATCAATTTGTCATTGTCCAAATTTTATCCTTCAAATTTGGGTACCAACATGGTGTCTTGTCTGATATTTTCCTTAACCTTTTTATACCAATCATCGTCAAACTGTATAGTTAGAATCTTTTCTCGAAGATTCCTCTGAAGAGGTATCACCGAAAATATGCATAGTATTTGACTCAACACATCTGTCACTCTATTCATTGTTCCTTTTATGTAAGTAATATCAAAATTGTATTCGCTAAGAAATTCTAACCAATGCCTTTGTCGTCCATTTAAGTCACATTGCCTAAAAATGTGCTGCAAACCAAAACGGTCTATTTTAGTTCGAATTTTCATCTAATCAGGTAGTGTCTCCACATTCTCAGGGCATACACAATGGCCAATAAATCCAAATCATGTTTCATGAAGTTCTCCTCATGCTTTCTTAATTTCCTTGAGATGTAAGTGATCACTCAACCGTCTTGCATGAAGACTTTGCCTAAGCCTTCCTTGGATGCGTCTGTGCATACCAATAATTCATCGTCCATGTCAGGGAATTTTAGTATCGACGTTGTCATCAATAGCTCCTTGAGACTTTGAAATGCTTCCCTGCATTTCTTGGTCCAAACAAAATTATTTTTTTCTTCTGCAATTCCGTGATCACATCGTTTATCTTCGAAAATCCTTCGACGAACCATCAGTAATATCCCACTAAACCCATAAAGCTATGTACTTCTGGTATGTTCATCAGCATAGGGAAATCCATAATAGCCTCTACCTTCACTAGATCCACAACGATGCCTTCATCGAAGATAACATGCCCTAAATAATGAATCCTCGATTGATAAAAAGAGCAATTTGACAATTTCCCATATAACTTGTTTTCTCATAAACATTGTAGTACCAAGTGCAAATGTTCATCATGTTCTTTCTCCATTTGAGAATATATCAATATGTCATCAATGAATACTTGAACAAACTTTTCCAAGTATTCATGAAACACCCCATGCATCAAGATCATGAATACCCCTGGGGCGTTTTTCAGTCCAAATGGTAAAATGGTAAACTCGTAATTCCCAAAACTCGTCTTGAAGGCGGTCTTAGGAATTTATTCCTCTTTGATTTGTAATGGGTTATATCGTGATCTCAAGTTGATCTTTGAAAACAAAATAATGCCTTTCATTTTATCAAACAAATCATCTATTCTTGGAAATGGATACTAGTTCTTGATCGTTGCATTTTCTAATTGACGATAATTGATACATAGTCTCCACAACCCATCCTTCTTTCTTATGAAAATAATAGTTGAACCCCAAGGTGACACACTTTGACGTATAAGTCCTAAGTCCAATAACTCTTTCAATTTCATTTTAAACTCTTGTAAATTAGGGGTTGACATCTGATAAGGTGTTCTCTCTATTGGTTTAGTTCTAGGTTTTAATTCAATGGTAAATTCTAGCTCTCTTTCAGGTGGTAAACCTGGTAACTCTTCTCGAAAAACATCCGCAAAATCTTGTACTAATGGAAGGTTTTATAATCCTTCTTCCACACCCTTGTTATTCAGCGCTAAGATTGCATATTATAACTTGCATCCTTTGTGCTTGATCTTTTGTAGTTGTAGTGAAGAAATGAAATTTAACGAAACTCCATGGTTTCTTCCTACAGTCACTCATCTCTGTCCCTGATCATCAGTTAATCTCAACCATTTTGTATTACAATTGAGTATTGCATCCTCAACCAGTCCATAATGATAACAACGTGATAAGATCCTAATATCATGACATACAAGATGGCCTTCATTAAAACATCTCCTAGGTTAAGGCTAGAGTCCGTAACCTTTCCTCCAAACTTCTGCTTGGCACTCGAAGCCATTTCCACGTAGATAAACCTATCTTATTCGATTGCCTTTACCTTAATTATTTTTAACATTGCACCAGAAATAAATCTCTCTATAGCATTGATATCTATCAAAATACTAAAGGTTTGGTCATCGATGGTACCTAAGGTCTCGAGCACAGTAGACTGGTGCTCAACCTGACAGTTACTCACCATTGCATGAATCCAGTGGGCCTTTCCCAAATATCTAATTGTAGTGTGTCTGGATGACCCAGATGCTCTGGCCCTCTCAACCAGAGAACACACTGGTAATGTGTCTCTCCACATGTCCAACATCTTCTCTTCGGTCCAATACTCTTGGTCGCTGAAGGAGAAGTTGCCAGCCTACCATCATTAAACCTTGGTTTTTTCTATTGATTGGGATTAAACTATTGTTGTTGCGGGCGATGCTAATGTTGGTGTTTTTCTCCTCTTTAGGGAGGCCTATTATGAGGAGTTGGTCATTGTGGTGACATGAACATGTATACTCTCAAAGCATCTTGATACCCCGATGGATGTCTAGTTGGAGTCTAATGTTGTTGTGCACCATATGTCTCATGTCCTATATGTTGGATTACTAAGAGGGGGGACGAACCAATAATAGAGTAATTATAATCCTTTTTATTCAAATGTTATATCAATGTAGAATTATTATCCAATAATGAGCAATAAGAAATAAACAATCACAGACATACACAGTACACTAGTGTTTTACGTGGAAACCCAAACCGGGAGAAAACCACATAATGTTTTTTCTTATATGTCTTGAAGATTTACATTCATTAGAAGCACCAACTTCCTTTTTTTTCCAGCTGCAACTAGAAGGAGGATCCAATCTCCTAGTTTCTCAAGCTACAACCTGAGGGAAGCTCCAACTCCCCAATTCTATGGTTACAACTAGAAGGAGGCTACAACCCCCTATGTTCTCTGGCTACAACAGGAAGGTGGCTACAACCACCCGTCCTTTCCCCGTCCTACCACACTGAAGTAGAAGTAGAATGATGGAACCACTATCACACTATCACTGTGCGATATACCTTTGTAAACCTGTACCAATAAATCTGTACCATGCATCAACTTGTACCTCAACCCGTAATCAACCTGTACAATAAACAAGTGCATCAACCATGCACCAACCTGTACCAAACAACCTGTAATAAACTTGTACCATAAACAAGTTCATCCAACCATGTACCAAGTATGTACCAATCATGTGTCCACTACTCATCAATATGTACCAACATCATCAACTATACACCTCATGTATGTGCCAACTCATCAACTACTTGTCTCAACGATGTACTCAACATGTACCTCAACAAAAATACCTCATCAATTTTGTCATCCAAATATGATTTATAGCTCTGTAATAGGCCTGGTTTATATGATCACATTCTTGCAAACCTTTCTTAACTTTAACAACAAGAGACTAGCATTTTCATCAAACTTTTCTTTAGTCTCACATGCCTAGTTTTGGATTAGTCAACAACACTAACTTGAAGTAATCATAACTTTGAACATGTAATGTATAAAGATATGAAACTAATACACAATGTTCTTCATTGTGTTTTATGCAATTCTTCCAGGTTTTACTACTAGGAACCTCTCATAAAAGGAGTTATAGCAAAAATGAGATACCTTTTTGAATTCTGGTGTATTCTATAGAGGGTCCTTGTAGAGCATGCCCCACATGAACTATTTGTTTAATTGATCTAAAATGGTTACATAGAATATTAAAGGTTTTACCCTAACCAACCCATTTTGTCTTACTGAATTTGAATCTGTTATGAAGAAGTTATGACATTTTTACCCGAAACACCTGTTTTTGACTAGTTTTAGAACTAGCCACAAACCCTATTTTCCACAGAGTGTAACTCCCAAAATACAACGACCCACAAGATGATTTTTTTACCACAGATACTTGGGTATGTTTCTCAATTTCATAGAAATTGCATGGTCTGAATCATTATATAAAACAAGTTATAGAGAAAATGGTGATATGACCTGTAAATAACATACCTTAGAAAACACCATCAAAAGAATTTATCCTTCCTTGCATTTCATCTTTCTTTTCTTCACCTTCCTCAGAATTTTGGCTTATATATCCTTGGTTACCTCATAAAAATATAGATATTCAATACGCTCAAGTGTAATTCAAATGAGGGAGCCTTATACTCTCGAAGTAGCTTCCTTAAAAACATCTTCTAGGTCACTTGGCCCACTATCCTTATTTTAGGGTTAACCCACTTCTAATTTCTCCATTAAATTTATTATTGAAACAAATTGTTTTCTATTCAATTTGAATTATAATACACTCATCACTTCACTTTATTATTTACCTTTTAAAATCTCATAAAACACTTTGACTACTTTGACCTTTTGGGGCTTCCAGATGACATATGAGGGTCCTCCAACTTCGTAAGCCCATAGGTCTCAAACTGTGAGGAGTTATGTGACATTCCACATACCGCCAGAAATGGAATTACATTTAATATCCATATAGAATAGTATTACCTTCAAATATATAAAAAATCATATCGTTATCCATCAAACAAACTTGGGTCCATTAACCAAACCTGGGTTCTCCAACTTCACATGGTCATAACTCTCTAATCGTCAGGAGTTATGTGAAGTTCTACATACCACCAGAAATGGAATGACAAGAACTATCCATATAGGATAGTTTCCCTGAAAAATTCATTGCCCTTCATCTCATTATTCCATAATTAATCATGGGTTCTCGTACTCCACAAAGCGTCTTCTTGTGAGGGATTTCATCATAAGGGGACCACTTTGGAGTTCATCCATATTTACTTCTTATCAAACATGAAAACATAATAATGAGTCATATTTACATCAAACAATCTTGGGTCCATTACCCAAGCCTTTGTGCTACGGGGATTTCTTCAAGGGTTTCCATCAATGAAAACCAACCTTAATCAACAATCTCCCCCTTTGGCATTGATGGCAACACTCTGATGCAATATTGAAATCAGATCAATCATGCTCCCCTTGGAACCATGCCTCTGTCCTCTGCATCTAATATGATATCTCCCCCTTTTTCATCGATGGATAAGGTATGTTTCCATCTGGGGCTTCTCCCCTTGATTGAACTGTCATCTTATGGTGCTTCATCATGTACATCTAAGACATATAAGATAAGAATTCAAAAATAATTCATTTTGGAGTAGGAATAACTCCAAGTATTTGGAGAAGAAATTCAAAGGCTTTCCATGGAATTGGTTTTGTAAATATGTATGCCACTTGTTCTTTTGTGCCCACATACTAAACTTTGATGTTATTTTCTGTAACCTGTTCCTGTAGAAAGTGATACTTGATTGGAATCTACTTCGTATTGGAGTGCATCACCAGGTTTTTTGAGATACTAATGGCACTTGTATTATCAAAATATATTGGAATGGGCTCATCATACTCAACCTGTATATCTGTCAAAGTTTGTTTCATCCAAAGAACCTCTAAACAACATGTTGTTGTTGCAATATACTTTTCCTCGACTGTAGATAGAGATATTGATGATTGTTTCTTACTTAGCCATGATACCAAACACTCACCTAAGTAGAACGTTGCTCCACTAGTGCTTCATTGGTCATCAATACAACCTACCTAATATGCATCTGTGTAGGCAATAAGTGATAGATCTTTTCCTTTTGGATACCATAATCCAAACTCTTCTATTCCTTTGAGAAATCTCAAGATCCTCTTTACTTCTAATACATGTGATTCCTTTGGTGCTGCTTGAAATAGTGCACATGTCCAACTACATGCATTACAGCTGGTCTGGATGATGTCACATATGGTAAGCTTCCAATCATTGACCTGTATTGCCTTTGATATGTAGACTTTGAATCATCATCTTTGCTCAACTTACAACTGTTTTGCATGGGAGTGATAACTGATTTTCAATATTCCATTCCAAACCTCTTTAGGATTTGTATGATATACTTGGTTTGAGAAATAAAAATTCCTTGGTTTCTTTGACGTATCTGAAGTCCCATAAAGAAGGATAGTTCTCCAAGTAATGACATTTCAAATTCATTCTGCATGTCTTTTGCAAATTTCTGGATTAAGCTATCATCATCACTACCAAAAATAATATCATCAACATAAACTTCAATTAATAAAATATTACCTTGACTTACCTTGATGTAGAGGTTTTTGTCTGCACTTCCTTTTCTGAACCCTCCCTATTGCAGATACTTATCCAATATGGAGTACCATGCTCTAGGATCTTGTTTTAGACCATATAAGGCCTTCTTTAATTTACACACATAGTCTATGTTCTCTGACAACTGAAATCCTTCTGGTTGTTCAATGTAGACTTCTTCTTCAAGTTCCCCATTCAGAAAAGCTGATTTTACATCCATCTAATATACTTTAACATTTTTGGAGTATGCATAAGCTAAAAGAAAACAGATTTCTTCCATTCTGGCAACTGGGGAAAATGTGTCTTCAAAGTTGATTCCTTTAATCTATGCATATCCTTTACATACCAATCTAGATTTTCTCCTTGTAACCTGTCCATATTCATTCAATTTATTCCTGAAAACCCATTTTGTGCCGATCACATTCTTATTCTTTGGTTTTGGAACCAATTCCCAACTGTCATTTTTCTCTATTTGATCCAATTCTTCATCCATGGCCTTATTCCAAAATTCATCCTTCTTGGCTTATTCAAAATCATTTGGTTCAATTGTAGATAAGAGTGCTAGGTGTGTTTGTTCTGGTGAACAGATTTTTCTTCCAGTCTCAACTCCTGAATCTTTCTTTCTAATAATCTGATCTAAAGGATGATTTTTCTGTACTCGTTTACTGGGCATCTTTGGAGATACTTGTTGAACTTTCTCTTCTGTTTATGTTGGATTCTCTTCATCTTCATTTTCCTCTTCTACTTCTTTTTCATCTTCTTCTTCGAAAAGTTGTTCCATTGATTTGTTTCCTTCTTTTTTTGATTCTGGTCTGCCTGTTTCATCAATTGTTGCATTGATGCTTTCCACAACTTTGTTTAATCTTAGATTGTAACACTTGTATGCTTTCCTTGTACTTGAGTAATCAACAAGTATTCATTTTTCCATAGGAGAATCAACCTTTATCATTCTTCCATATTATCTTTTGATGTAGCATTTGCTTCCAAAAACTCTAAAGTGCTTCACATTTGCTGGTCTTCCTTTCCATAACTCGTAGGGAGTTTTATCAGTGTTGTTTCTTAGCATTACTCCATTTTGAATGTGAATTTTTGTATGCACTTCCTCTGTCCAAAAAATATCTGTCAACTTTGAATCCATTATCATTGTTCAAGCCATTTCTTGTACTGTCATATTCATTCTTTCAACAACTCCATTCTGTTGAGGTGTCCCAGCGATGGAGAATTTCCTTTTTATTCCATGATTGTTGCATTAGTCCATGAATTCATTTGAGGTGAATTCTCTTCCATTATCCGATCTTAAGCATTCGATTCTTGAATCCATCTCATTTTCAACCATTTCCTTGTATATATTGAAGTTTTCAAAAGATTATGAGTTGTTCTTGAGAAAGAAAACTGCAGTCATTCTTGTATAATTATCAACTAATAACATAAAGTATCTCTCACCTTTTCATCCTTTTGTTGTAGTTGCTCCAACTAGATCAGTATGCACAATTTTCAATGGTTTTGTTGTTGAATATTCCTTTGATATGAACCTAGCTTTGTTTTCTTTCCTTGTTTGCAATGCTTGCACAAAGTGTTGGTTGGTTTCGTGATCTGGGGCATTTCTCTAACTTCTTCTCTTTTTCTGACTTTGACAAGGTTATCAAAATGCATGTGACCCATTCTTTTGTGCCATAGCCAACTTTCATATTCCATTCTTAGACAACACTTTTCATTTCCAATTTCGCTTAACACATATATGTTGCTTGAACTTCTTGCAGTTGTAGAGACCAATTTCCTTGAACCTTCTTTTATTAACTCACATTTTTGTGAATTGAAAGTAACTTTATGACCTTGGTCACACATTTGAGTCACACTTAAAAGATTATGTTTCATATCTTCTACTAGTAGAACATTTTCTGCCTTTTCATTCTTGTTCCCAATTTGCACTGTGTCTTTTCCAATGATTTTGGTTGAAACATCATTTCCGAAGGAGACTAATCCATCTCTTTCCTTTCATAATGTAAGTAACTTTTCTCTATCACCTGTCATGTGTTTTGAACATCCACTATCAACATACCAACCACGTTTCTTCGGTTTAGCTTGTAGAGTGATTGTGCATTCTTCATTGCTATAATGATATTGCTTTCTTATCCATGTCGTTTTCTAAGGTTCTTGTTTGTGACTCTGTTGAGGTTCTTTAGGAGGGACTATCATTCTGCAATTTTTGGCCATGTCTCCAAAATTGTTACATTTGTAACATTCCACTTCAATGCTCAAAGATTCAAACCCGTTGTAACTTTTTCTTTGTGTTTCACTAGGTCTTCCTGAATAACCCCTTTGTGTATGGCTCTCAAACTAGTTATTGTTCCTGTTGTTAACTCTGCAATTTACAACTTTATGTCAAAATTATTACATGCATAACATAAACCAAAAAATATATTTTGATACCTAGTAGTTGAACATATTCTGAAAGGAGGTGCTCTTATGAATCCTTCTTCTTCTTGAGGCCTATCTATCCGTTGTTGATTCTAAAATCTAAATCTTCTCGGCGGAGGAGTGTCCCTGTAATCTTCCTTATATATCCTTTTATCCCCTTTGATTGTTTCTACATAGCTTTTTGGATTTGTCTCTTGCTCTGTTTTTATAGATCTTGATCCCTTTTTTGTCTGATTGTATCCAAGTCCGGACTTGTCAAGATGAGATTTTCAACTGTTGATAATGTCATTCAGAACTTTTGAGCTATTCTGCATATTTTTCTTTTGAATATACTTTCTTAGTGTGACAATCTTTGCTTCTAGGTTTCCAATGATCATGTCCTTTCCTTCTAGTTGTTATTTGAGTGCTTCTTCAATTATTTTATCTTCTTCTATTTAAACCTTCGATTTTGTGATCATTTGTTCTAGTTCTTGAGTGTCTTTTTTCTTATCTAGTTATGCTTATAGTTTCTTGTTTTTCTTCTTTTCTCTTCTGATAACTTCTATGGCACTCATTAATTCTTCTCGGAAGTCAACTTATACCTCTTAAATTTCCTCTTCATATGATTCTTCATATTCTTCTTTGGAGTCTTATTTATCAAAGTCTTCTACTGCCATGAATAGAACTCTCCCTATTTCACTGTCACTGACCTCATCTTCATCTGATGACGAGATGTCTTTTTTGGTGCAAAAGCTTTTCTTGAAAAAATTCTTCGTAGTTCTTTTAACTTTATATGTTTGTCTGCCTTTTGAGTAACCTTCATCATTTCTCTTTTTCTAATGAGGACATTTGTTAGCAAAATGAGCAATAGCATCACAATTAAAACAAATTAAAGGAATCTTACCTCTATTCCTATCGTTGTTTCCCTTGTTCAATATTTTGATGAAGTTGGCCACTTCTTCATCATCTTCCAAGACGTCGTTGTTGCTGCTATATTCTTCTTGTTTCTTTTTATTTTTCTTTGATCTTTTGGATGCTTTGAAGGCTACTTCTTTTACATATGGATTTTCTTGTTCAATTCTCATCTCATATGCTGTGAAGATTCCATGCAGTTCGTCCATGCTTATTGATTTTAGATCTGATATTTCTTCTGGTGCTGATATATTAGGGTTGAATATCATAGGAAGAGATCTTAGTACCGTTTGAACAATTACAGATTCTTCAATTTCTTCTCCCAATCCTATTATTGCATTCACTGTTTCATCAACGCATAAGAAGTAGGCCGCGATATCTTCTTCTTCCTTCATTTTTAGTTGTTCAAACTCACCTTTGTAAGTTGAAGCTTTGTTACTTTGACTTTTGAATCTCCTTCATAAATATTTCGAAGTTTGTCCCAAATCTCTTTAGCAGATTTACAATGTGCAACTTTGGTGAATACCATATCACCGAGACCATTCAAAAGTGCATTTTTGTCTTTAGAATTATTCTCACCGAGTTTCACTGCTTTGTCATTTGTTGGTGGAACTGTTGGTGCTATGTATCCATCTACAATTGATTGCCAAATTTGAAATCCCTGAGCCTGTATATATGTCTTCATCCTTATGCTCCAAAAAGTATACTTATGTCCATCAAGCTGTGGTATTCCATTTTTATACGAGTTGGTACTCTCCATGATCTACCTTTTAGTGGTTAAACTGATTTATGAAGGAACCTGCTCTGATACCAATTGTTGGATTACTAAGAGAGGGGGTGAATCAATAATAGTGTAATTATAATCCTTTTTATTCAAATTTTATATCAATGTAGAATTATTATCCAATAATGAGCAGTAAGAATTATATTCATTGGAAGCACCAACTTCCTTTGTTTTCTAGTTGCAACTGGAAGGAGACTCCATGATGCAACACGGGCCACCCGGCATGCCTGCTACTACCAGGACCTTCTTCCTTAGTGGCCCGAAGAGTCAAAATACTCTTCAACCCCCTATTCGGGAGTTTTCAATGCCCACAAGTTCTCTTTGTGATCTCCTTCTTCAAATCGGGAAATCGGAACTCACACCTCTGGGACCTCCAATCCTCGAATCCCACTGCCACCTGTCCTCTGCTCCAGGCTTAACCTTGTCAAGAAGTCACATATTAGGTTTTCGCTATTTCCATGGTCGATGTTCACGGGAATTTCCAAACCCCGAACTCCGATAGCCTGACACCTGTCAATCTCTAAATGCTATCACGTGGGGCTCGTCGCAATTCAGAGTTTCGTGGTTCCTCCGGCAGAAATTCTTACAACAACGGAAACCCCGAAAATTCGATCCCCAATTCTCTAAAATCTCGTGCCATGTGTCCCCGCGGCAATCAATGACTCCAGTTACGTCGAGAAATTGCTAATCATGATTTCAATAGGCAACAAACTCCTGTCTCTGTAAACCCTGATGAGCCAAATCCCGATGGCTCTTGGCTCCTCCTTGGTGTGCTTAGGCTTAAACTGTATGCATCTCCTCAAGATCTAACGGCTAGCAGGATTTCTCTAATCTCCCCTGTGAATCTTGACCATCGACTCCTCCTCCTTGATGTTTTCTTAAAAATGACTAAGTGCTTCTGTCAAGACTTGTTCTCCTAGCCTGCCCTTACAGCTCCTGCTCGAAACCTTCCTCGACACGAACCTTCAACGTTCCCTTTCAATGCTATCAAAAGGGTTCTATCCCTCTTGAGCTTATTCACTCTGACTCCTTCAGAGGAATGTATGCGCACTCCTTACGCTCGACATTCAACGACTTCTCAGGTGTTGAATCCTTTAGACTCTACGTGCCTCCTGCAGCAACAGTCTTTTATCTCCTTTACTCAGGCTCACAACTGAGACTTCCTCTTTGGCCTGTGTTTTTCTTGCATGCTCCGGTGCTAAGTTTGCACTTTTGAGAGCTTAGAACAAAATTTACCTCTATCTAAACCCTGCAATCACGCACTCCTTGCGGACAAATTCCACTGCCTCCTTGTAGGAATATCTTGGCTCAGACAGAGAAACAATTGAAACTTATTCTATTCTCTCTCTCTAAAAATTCAGTTTGAAACCCTGAAATCACATACACAGCATATTCAAAGAAAATGCATGACCAGAAAGCAAACATTCATGAGTACATAAACAACATACACAGAGAAACAACACCAGCCATGAAATTGAATCACATACTCTCTTCTATTAATTCAATCTTCTGTACATGGGTGTTCTCCACAGATTTATCTGCTTGGTCTTCTCTCCTGAATGCTTGATTCTGAATAATGTTACAATGTACAAGTGAGGGTGTCTATATCCATTTTCCCTCTCGAAAACTGAAATTGTCTAATCTAGACTTAAAACATCTATCTACCCGCATTAAATCTATTAAATGCCTTCTATCTAATTCAGACAAGAGCATATGGCTCGAGGTCTTGATACAATACAACAGGCGCTCCTTCATAAATGTTTCATTGAAGGATATGGCGCTTCATCTTTAATGAAAAATCAAAACGTTTATCAAGTTTATATTTCATGTGTTTAAAAACACATGCGCTAGTTCCATGCTTGCTTCGGTAGTCGCGATGCTCCTGCATCATACTCCCTGGATTGAAAGATTTCATGGGCTCCTATCCATGAGCTCCTGCATGGTCTGTCCATGCTTCTAAATCACTGCTTCTATCTCCCAACTGGCATCCTCCACTGGATGATTCTTTCATTTGACTAGATACTCAAAATATTGTTTTCGTCTGGTCTTCTTTCTCACTCTTTTGTCAAGTATACACTCCATTTATGGCCTTTCTGCAGTGGGCATCTGCTTCTGCCACTGGATTTCTGGTTGTTCATCACTCTCAGCTCCTGCTTACTCAGACTTATAGGGATATAAGTCTGAGACATTGAATGTCGGAGATATTCCGATCTCATCTGGAAATTCAATATCATAAGCATTTTATCCCAACTTCTTCAGGACTCTGCATGGTCCAATTTTCTTCATTTTGAGCTTGTTGTATGTTCCCCTTGGGAACCTTTTCTTTCTCAAGTATGCCAGAACAAGATCACCAACTTCAAACTGAAGTTGTCTCCGATGTTGATCTGCTCTACGCTTGTACTCCTGATTTGTGTTTATCAGTCATTGCTTCACCTCGTCGTGAAGTCCCTTCATTGCTTCAGCGAATTCCTCTATGCTAGAACTGCTAGTCGTAGCCTGTTCTGACTCCCTGAGTTCAAAAACTCCCCTCGGTTGTGTCCCATAGACAATCTGAAATGGAATTTTACCTGTACTCCGATTCACTGAATCGTTGTATGTGAACTCTGCCTGTGGTGATATGGTGTCCCAGCTGCTATTGTGCTCTGTCACCAGGCTTCTCAACAAGTCTCCCAAGCTCCTGTTGACCACTTCCGTCTGTCCATTCGTCTGTGGATGATAAGCTTAACTAAACGCCAATTTAGTCCCTAGCTTCTTCCATAGCGTCCTCCAAAAATTCCCTATGAATTTGGTATCCCTGTCCGACACTATACTTCTTAGCAATCCATGGAGTCGAATGATCTCCTTGAAAAAAAAGTTCGCGATGTGAGTCGCATCGCTGGTCTTTTGGCATGGTATAAAATGTGCCATCTTTGAAAACCTGTCTACCACCACAAAGATGGAATCATGTCCTCGTTGTGTCCTCGACAGTACTAATACAAAATCCATGCTTATCGCCTCCCATGGTCTCTCTGGTATGGGAAATGGTTGATACAACCTTGCATTTTGCTTTCTTCCTTTCGAATGTTGACAAATTCAACACCTGCCAACAAACCTCTTGACCTCTTCCCGCATGCCTGGCCAAAAATATGACTCGCTCAGCTTCACAAATGTTTTTTCGTGGCCAAAATGACCTGCCAAGCTTCCACTATACTTTTCTTTCATCAAGTTCTCCCTCATGGAGCAATTTAGAATGCACAGTTGATTGCCTCTTAACAGCAATCCCTCCTGGATCATGTAGTCTATCCATGGGCTCCGATCCCTGAGAACGGGATTCTCAGCTGCTTCATATGCTTCTCCGAAGTCTACATCTCCTGCGTACATGTCCTTCAGATTCTCAAAACCCAATGTTTTGACTCGGAATTCCTGCAGCAACAAACATTTCCTGCTCAAAGCATCGGCCACTTTGTTAGCATTTCCTGAAATGTGTTTGATCACAAACGTGAAATTCTGCATATACTCTACCCATTTTGCATGTTTTTGATTCATCTTATCCTGTTGACTCACAAACTGCAATGCATGATTATCGCTGTACAATACAAATTATTTTGGGATCAAGTAATGCCTCCACTTCTTTAAATCCTGTATGATGGCATAAAACTCCTTATCATACGTGGAGTATTTCAGCTTTGCGTCATCCAGCTTCTCGCTGAAATACGCAACTAGCCTATCCTCCTGACTCAAGACCGCTCCTATAGCATATCCGCTTGCATCACATTTCACTTGAAATGTTTTCTAAAAATATGGAAACACCAACACTGGTTTCTCTGTTATCTTCCGCTTCAACAAATTGAAGCTCTTCTCAGCCTCTGTTGTCCAGTGAAAAGACTTGTGTCGCTTCTTCACCATGTCCATCATTGCTGCGCTAATTCCACTAAAATTCCTAATGAATGTCCGGTAGAAACTAGCTAATCCATGGAAAATTCTCACCTCGAAAACATTTCTCGGTGATGGCCAATTCTTGATCACTTCCACTTTACTTGGATCCATTTTCAACTCATTCGCAGAAATAACAAAACCCAAATAAATGATCTATGTCTGCATAAATGAAGATTTCTTCATGTTTATCAACAACTTCTCTTGCTGTAGCTTTCTCATCACAATGGCCAAATGCCTCAAATGTCCACCCTTCGTCTTACTGAAAATCAGTATATCATCTAGGTATACGACTACAAACTTCCCGATGAATTCTTTCAGGACTTCATTCATCAGCCTCATGAATGTGCTCGGCGCGTTTGTCAAACCAAATGGCATGACTAGCCATTCATACAAACCTTCGTTCATCTTGAATGTTGTCTTCCATTCATCACCTTCCCTCATGCGAATTTGGTGATATCCGCTCTTCAGATCATTTTTTGAAAAATAATTTTCCCCACTCAGGAAATCCATCAGATCATCCATTCTCGGCAGTGGAAAACTGTACCTGATGGTAATTTTGTTGATCACTTTGGAGTCGATGCACATTCTCCAACCTCCACCCTTTTTCAGACTAAGCACTATTGGAATGACACATGGACTAAAACTTTCCCTGACCAATCCTTTGTCCAATAGCTCCTGGACTTGTTTCTTGACTTCCTCATTTTCCTGTGGCGTCAATATGTACGTAGCCTTATTCGGAAAACTTGCTCCTGGTATGAGATCGATGTGATGACTCACACTCCTCATCAGTTCCTGAATCTCATCTGGTAAATCGTCCACTCTTGTGCTAGTTAGGACAATCCTCGGCTGCCTGACCACAAAGAATTGTGGATCTTCTTTCTTCTTCATCTCTGTGAGAAGCTCCTTCCCACTCATGAGAAGTGTTGTGTTTCTTACTTCCGGATTTACCTCCTTATCCTTTATTGGAAGTAATATATGGGTTCTCCCATTTTTCTCCAGGGTATACGTATTCATTTTCCCATCATGAATTACGTTTCTGTCATACTGCCATGGTCTAACCAGTAACAAATGACATACATCCATGGGAATAACACCACATAAAATCTTATCATTATATCCCCCTATATTGAATTCAACTAAACACTGTTTAGTGACACTCACCTAATGTCCCTTCTATAGCCATGAAACTTTGTATGGACTCGGGTGATCAGTTGTCTCCGACTCTAATTTCTCCACCATCTCAGTTAAAACGAGATTATTGGTACTTCTGCTATCCACAATGATCTTGCATTTCCTGTCTTTGGTATTGCATGCGATTCTAAACAGTCGGCTTCTTTGAGCTGTATCCTCCACCTCCTTCTCAGGTGTAAAAAAGACTTTATGCATCCCAAGCGATCTTCTGCTTTCTGCATCTTCAGACTCAGTATCACGCCTCTGCGCTTCAACGATGTGAGTTTCTCCTCTTTTCTTCTTTCTTTCTGGACAGTCAACTGCCTTGTGTCCATCCTTTCCACATGTGTAGCATGTGATCACTCCACCTCGGCCTCTTCCCCTACCTCTGGTACGAGGAAAAGTGTTTGCATCAGCATAATCTCCTCCACTCTGCTCGTTATGCTGCCCCCTCTGTTCAACATATTGTTGTCCTCGATGTGAGGTTCCACCTCTCTCAACCTTACCCTGAGGCTTCCTCCATTCCTCCTTGGGCTTCAGATATTTCTCCTGGGCAACTACCTTGCCCCTAGGATGACTCCTGCCTCACCCTCGTTGTCCTTGCTTATGACCCATCTTCTCCTCGGCCTTCAGAGCCATCTGGTAAGCATCCTCAATCATTCTTATGGTTGTCATGCTTAATTCATCCTGAATGTCGTATCTCAGACCATTCAGGTATCTGGAGACCTTCTCATCATCGCTCTCCCAATGCCCTGCTCTGATATTGAGCTTGTAAAACTCTTCGGTGTATTCCTTCACTGTCATCAAATTTTGTTTCAGGTTCTGCATTCGCCTGAACAGTGTGATCTGATAATCCCTTGGGATGAATTTTGCCTTCATCTTTGCAATCATCCAATCCCAGCTTTTAATCTTCTGTTTTCCTTTGGAACGTCTATCTTCTTGTAGCTCGTCCCACCACAATGCTGCATGTCCCTTCAACTCTTTGACAGCATGCCTAACCTTTGTATCCTCTTCGATATCCTCATAATTGAAGTAGGTGTCAAGAGCCCTGATCCAGTCCAATAGCTCTTCTGCATCCAGACTTCCTTCATGGACTGGAATATCCATTTTGGTATTTGAACTCATCCAGGCGATAGCTTTTATCAATCGCTCATTGGCTGCATCTTTAGCTACAACTTCTCCTTGTGGTTCAGATTCAACCTCATCGTCAAAATCACCAAGATCCCCTGCAGCAGCTATGCATCTCTGAGCGGTTTCCATCTCCTCGAGTCTTGCTCTGAGATCTCGTATCTGTCTTTACATCTCTGGATTCCCTGCTGACCTACCTCTTCTTCTCACCTCCCTATCTTCTAGGTTGAGTGATTGTCTCTCCCTTCTGGGTGGCATGGTGAATTTTCTCTTCTTCTCTGCTACAGAAAACAGAGAAATTATCCCACTTTGATACCACTTGATGCAACACGCGCCACCCGGCATGCCTGCTACTACCAAGACCTTCTTCTTTAATGGCCCGAAGAGTCAAAATACTCTTCAACCCCCTGTTCGGGAGTTCTCAATGCCCACAGGTTCTCTTTGCGATCTCCTTCTTCAAATCGGGAAATCGAAACTCACACCTCTGGGACCTCCGATCCTCGAATCCCGCTACCACCTGTCCTCCGCTCCAGGCTTAACCTTGTCAAGAAGTTGCGTATTGGGTTTTCGCGACTTCCATGGTCAATGTTCACGGGACTTTCCAAACCCCGAACTCTGATAGCCTGACACCTATCGATCTCTAAATTCTATCATGTGGGGCCCATCGCAATTCGGAGTTTCGTGGTTCCTTTGGCAGAAATTCTTACAACAACGGAAACCCCGAAAATTCGATCCTCGATTCTCCAAAATCTTGTGCCACATGTCCCCGCAAAGATCAACGGCTCCAGTTACGTCGGGAAATTGCTAATCGTGATTTCAACAGGCAACAAACTCCTGTCTCCGCAAACCCCAATGAGTCGAATCCCGATGGCTCTTGGCTCCTCCTTGGCGTGCTTAGGCTTAACCCGTATTCATCTCCTTGAGATCTAACGACTGGCAGGATTTCGCTAATCTCCCCTGCGAAACCTTACCATCGACTCCTCCTCCTTGATGTTTTCTTAAAAACGACTAAGTGCTTCTGCCGAGACTTGTTCTCCTAGCCTGCGCTTACAGCTCCTACTCAAAACCTTCCTCGACACGAACCTTCTACGTTCCCTTTCAATGCTATCACAAGGGTTCTATCCCTATTGAGCTTATTCGCTCTGACTCCTTCAAAGGAATGTATGCGCACTCCTTGCACTCGACGTTCAATGACTTCTCAGGTGTTGAATCCTTTAGACTCTACGCGCCTCCTGCAGCAGCAATCTTTTATCTCCTTTACTCAGGCTCACAACTGAGACTTCCTCTTCGGCCTGTTTTTTTCTTGCACGCTCTGGTGCCAAGTTTGCACTTTTGAGAGCTTAGAACAAAAGTTACCTCTATCTGAACCCTGCAGTCACGCACTCCTTGCGGACAAATTCCACTGCCTCCTTGCAGGAATATCTTGGCTCAGACAGAGAAACAATTGAAACTTATTCTCTTCTCTCTCTCTCAGACTTTAGTTTGAAACCCTAAAATCACATACACAACATATTCAAAGAAAATGCATGACCAGAAAGAAAACATTCATGAGTACATAAACAACATACACAGAGAAACAACACCAGCCATTAAATTGAATCACAGACTCTCTTCTATTAATTCAATCTTCTGTACATGGGTGTTCTCCATAGATTTCTCTGCTTGGTCTTCTCTCTTGAATGCGTGATTCTGAATAATGTTACAATGTACAAGTGAGGGTGTCTATATCCATTTTCCCTCTCGAAAACTGAAATTTTCTAATCTAGACTTAAAACATCTATCTACCTGAATTAAATCTATTAAATGCCTTCTATCTAATTCAGACAAGAGCGTATGGCTTGAGGTCTTGATACAATACAACAGGCGCTCCTTCATAAATGTTTCATTGAAGGATATGGCGCTTCATCTTTAATGAAAACTCAAAATTTTTATCAAGTTTATATGTCATGTGTTTAAAAACACATGTGCTGGTTCCATGCCTGCTTTGGTAGTCGCGATGCTCCTGCATAACTCCAACCCCTTATTTTCTCAGGCTACAACCTGAGGGAAACTCCAAATCCTCAATTCTATGGCTACAACTAGAAGGAGGCTACAATCCCCTATGTTCTCTGGCTACAACCGGAAGGTGGCTACAACCACCTATCCTTGCCTCGTCCTGCCACCCTAAAATAGAGGTAGAATGATGGAACCATTGTCACACTATCACTGTGAGATATATTGTTATAATCTGTACCAATAAATTTATACCATGCCTCAACCTGTACCTCAACTGTAATCAACCTGTACCATAAACAAGTGCATCAACCATGCACCAACCTATACCAAACACTCGTAATCAATCTGTACCATAAAAAAATGCACACAACCATGTACCAAGTATGTACCAATCACATGTCAACTACTCATCAATATGTACCAACATCATCAACTATACACCTCATGTATGTGCCAACTCATCAACTACTTGTTTAAGCCATGCACTCAACATGTACCTCAACCAAAAGCCCTCATCAATTTCATCATCCAAATCTAATTTTTATCTTTGTAATAGACCTGATGTATATGATGAAATTCCTCCAAACCTTCCTTAACTTTAACAATAAGAGACTAGCATTTTCATCAAACTTTTATTTAGTCTCACATGCCTAGTTTTGGATTAGTCAACAACCCTAACTTGAAGTAATCATAACTTTGAACCTGTAATGTATAAAGAGATGAAACTGATAAAAAATGTTCTTCAGTGTGTTTTATGCAATTCCTCCAGGTTTCACTACTTGGAACCTCTCATAAAAGGAGTTATAGAAAAAATGGCATACCTTGTTGAATTCTGGTTTATTCTAGAGAACGTCCTTGTAGAGAGTTCCCCACATGAAATATTCGTTGAATTGATATGAAACTATTCCAAAGAATACTAAATACTGTACCCTAACCAACACATTTTTTCTCATAGAATTTCAATCTGTTATGAAGAAGTTATGATGCTTTTACCCGAAACACTTGGTTTTGACTAGTTTCAAGACTAGCCACAAACCCTATTTTCCACGAAGTGTAACTCCCAAAATACAACAACCCACAAGATGAATTTTTTACTAAATATACTTGGGTATGTTTTCTCAATGGAATAGAAATTTCACAGTCTGAATCCTTATATAAAAAAATTTATAGCGAAAATGGTGAGATGACCCGTAAATAACATACCTTAGAAAACACCATCAAAAGAATTTATCCTTCCTTGCATTTCGGCCTTATTTTCTTAACTTTCCCTCAAAAATTAAGCTTAGATATCCTTTTTTACCTCAGACACCTATAGTTATTCAATATGCTCGAGTGTAATTCAAAAGAGAGAGCCTTGCCTCTTATTTATACTCTCCAAGTAGCTTCCTTAAAAACATATTCTAGGTCACTTGGCCCACTTTCCTTATTTTAGGGTTAACCCACTTCTAATTTCTCCATTAAATTTATTATTGAAATAATTTATTTTCTATTCACTTTGAATTATAATACACTCATCACTTCACTTTATTATTTACCTTTTAAATTCACTTAAACCACTTTGACTACTTTGACCTTTTGGGGCTTCTAGATGACATATGAGGGTTCTCCAACTTCGTAAGGCCATAACTCTCAAACCGTGAGGATTTATGTGACATTATACATACCACCACAAATGGAATGACATGTAATATCCATATAGAATAGTATGACCTTCAAATATAGAAAAAATCATATCATTATCCATCAAACAAACTTGGGTCCATAACCCAAACCTGGGTTCTCCAACTTCACATTGTCATAACTCTCTAACCATGAGGAGTTATGTGATGTTCTACATACCACCGGAAATGGCATGACAAGAAATATCCATCTATGATATTTTCCCTGACAAATTCACTGTCCTTGATCTCAGTATTCCACAATTAAGAATGAGTTCTCTTACTCCGCAAAGCGTCTTTCTGTGAGTGCCTTCACCATAAGGGGACCACTTTGGAGTTCATCCATATTTAATTCTTATCAACCATGAAAAAATAATAATGAATCATATTTACATCAAAGAATCTTGGGTCCATTACCAAAACCTTTGTGCTACGGAGATTTCATCAAGGGTTGACATCAATGACAACCAACCTTCATCAACACCATCAGTCTTGCCCTAAGCCCCACTAATCAGCTCTTCCTCAGTGATGAGTGCCTTCTGGACTGCATTGTGCAATGTCTGAGGCATTAGGATCCTCACCTTTGCACGAATTCTCAAGTTAAGGCCGAATGCAAACTTGTTGACCTTGAGCTTCTCGGTGTTTATATGTGGAGCATACCTAAAAAGCTCCATGAATCAAGCCTCATACTCATTCACTGTACAATCACCCTGTCGCAAGGTGTTGAAATCATTTAACTTGATCTCAATGAATTCCTCTGAAAAATACCTCTCCTAGAACCATTGCTCGAACAATTCCCATGACACATCTTCAACGACCATGTTAAGTTGTGGTAGGAGTGTCTTCCACTATAGAAGAGCACTCCCTATTAGCTGAAAGACCTTCATACATACCTTCATGTTGGAGGTGTAGTCGCAAACTGTGAAGCACATCGCCATGTTCTCCAACCATGCCTCATCAGCTGCATTGTTCGTGGCACCCATGAACTTGGGAAATTTAACCTTCTTGAGTTATCTGTGAATGCTACCAGTACTGGTAGGGGCATGTTGTGCACCCTGAGGAGGTACAGGAACCTTGGCTTCATCTCTATTTAGTTTGTTAATAAAGGCCTATGACATCCTCTAAAAGGACCTCATCAACCCAACCACATGCCCCACAACAATCTTCTCATGTCCAATGACTTGCTCTTCTCCTTGGGGGTTAGAACCCTCTGGCGTGGATGCTACTAGAGGCATCACACCTCCTCCCCTAGCACGACGTTCTCTTCCTCCACAATCTCCTCTAACCATGATTACCTATAGGGATAAAATTCAATTTAATTAATGATAAATTATTAATCAAGTGTTTAATACAATGGAAGGTGTAATGATCCAAATTCGTAGGGTTGAACCTGCTCTGATACCATATGTAACGCCCCCTTTGTTACAACTATGAAAGCGACGCAAAAAAGGTTTTTTTCCTTTTAAGCATTAGGAAATTAACATCAAAAATATAATTCATAGTAGCATATAATCTACGACATCATAAGTAAAAGAATTACAAGATACTCATCATTGTAATCAATAATGAAACAACCAATGCATCAACATAGATGATAGCGATGCAGCTCAACACATCAAAATCAACCTGAATAAATTTATAAATAATGATCAACCAGATACCGAATATTAAAATGACTATCTACCCAGCCTACCCTGGAAGGTTAGGATCTCCACGACACATAAGCAACACTCAAGCCGGGGATTCATCTGATAGATTTTGACCATTTAAGGTCTCAGGGCTGGTGATTGTTCTAAGGAATAAGGAGGTGTCTACATCCCACTAACACAATCAAGTCGAAAACCAACTAGCTCAATCAATCAACCTCATTATTGTTCATGGCGCAAGATAATTTAATTACTAAATCAATCATATAACAAAATAAGTTAAGGCACAAGTGTAATCAATTTTATTTTATTTTCATGGCACAAAAGAAAACATCTATTTTATTTCAAGGCGTCCGATTAATCAATTACTGAATTTAACCATAAATCAACACTATTTTCCGCACGTCATCTAATTATCGAATTAAACATAAATGAGCATAATTACAATTCATGCAATTAATCTAAGAACTTATGAAATCATACATCATCATTGTTACAATTCACACGAGTAATCTAAAGCGTAATCATTTAGGCATCATCATTAGTCCATAGTGCAAGAAATCTAATTACTTAATCATCAACATAACCCATGGTGCAAGGGAAATCAATCGCTCAATTATTTATTCATTCACATTTTTAGTGGCGCAAGAAGTGAACTACACACATGAACATCCATACTTCCCTCTTATATCATGGCACAAAATAATTATCAATTAATTTTTTATGGCGCAAAAAGGTAAACTATGCACATGACCATCCATACATCAGTTTTATATCATGACACAAGGTAATTATCAATTAATTTCCATGGTGAAAAAATAAACTAAATACCTAACGAGTTAATAACGGTAAGTGAGCCAACTAGATGTAAACAAAATTTGACTTCATAGGTAACTTATATATTCTTATTAAGAGTTACATCAACTCATAGAAGTAGTTTAAATAAGATTTACATTTCCAAGCTGCATCCCCCACCAGTACCATAATGAGGTCTCACATGATAATCAATTATTATAGGACATGATCCAAGGATGATTTTAAGGATGAAAATTTATTTTGCGAATCTTACTAATCCTTTATATGCCAACTATAAAATGTTTAACGATATTTTTAAATTTTGAATTTTTTGTATCAATATATTTTAAATATTTCATATAATAAATTTTAACCCCCAAATCTTATGAAAAAAAAGATATTTAAAATGTTTGTATCTCTTAAACCAATGTAAAAAATATTTAAAGTAAATATAATATGAAATAATTGTATACCTTATATATAAATGGAAATTAACGATTCTTACACATATAATGCAATGTTCCCTTGTTTGTAACTGTTAAACAAGTGTAAGAAATATTTAAAGTAAATATAATATGAATTAATTTTATAACTTATATATAATTGGAAATGAACGATTCTTACACATATAAAGCAATGTACCCTTTTCATATTAGAGAATGACTATGTCTAGAGAAGGAGTTATACCTACTTATCAAATGGAGACCCCATTACATATATATTTACACATTACATGTATATTTAGGTCCATATATTCCCCCTTGGGGTCATATCTTATACATTTAGCCATATATATGCCCCCCCTGGATCATAACAAATGTTGTAGAGTATGATTAACTTTATCACTAACTTGTATGCACATTATTTAACAACATAAGCACAATGTCTCGTTAGTAGAAACATGTTTCATGAAACTTGATTTCCTCTTTTGAGACTATGAACTTTATGTGAACACACATCTATCCTAAATAAACATGATTTTAAAAACTATAATAGATCAAAAAAATTATCTTAGTTTTTATTTTTGAAAATTTTCATTATTAAATATTTTTTTATACCAAAATACATATATTAAAATTTAAATGACTTATGTTATCCCTAAAGTTTTTCATTCTAAGGGGCAAGTTGGGGCACCTCAGTTATTGCAATGTTTTTTTGTAAGTTAAGATTGGTTTAAAGTTGGGCTTAAGAATCAAGTTATCATGTCAAGTTACCAACAAAAAATTTCTTAATCAAACGAATTCATTTTGACAGATTAGAGAAATGAAAACAAAATAGATGAAAAAGAAACTACAAGTTAACAATTTGTTTACTTGCAAAAAATAATTTCATTTTCCAAATAATATTTAGAGACATGAAATAATTAATTGAAGGAAATTCCTGAAACATGATAGAACCAATGCTTTGCAAAAGTATCAAATGCATTCAAATAAGATAGATAGAAATGAAGACATGGACGAAAAATAGTCTAACCATCATAATGTTTGTTCCTTGAGTGAAAAAATGTTGCAGGCTTCAATATTTACATTTCTCGTCAATATTTTTCCTTCAAAAGAGCCTCAAAAACTGAATGTTAACTTCCTTCCAAGATGTAATGATCCCAAGCCAAATTATTTCTTGGAATCACTAACTACTACTAATCTATTTAGTTTTTAAGTGCATACAAGATTCATCAACACATGGAGATCACAATATATTCAAGATGTAGAAGCACAAGCAAAGATCTCACCTTTTTATTATGAGCAATGTAAGATCAATACAATAGATGGTCGATCTGGCATAAACCTCAGATGGCCATACAAGCAATAGATATGAGCTGCTACAAAATGCTCTCGACAATACAAAATGAGCCTCAAAAGGCTAGATATACAATGAAGACTAAATCAAGCAGATCTGAGCCATATTAATGCTCAACCTCCAAGCTGGAAAGTGCCACGTCCTGCTAGAATGTTGAAGCCCTGAATAATTCTGCCCTGCTACCAAAAGTGTCCAATCATCCCGAGAAATATGCCAAATGATAGATTGGGCAACTGCAAGGAAAACCCAGATGTCCAAATTCCCAAATCCACTCTCGAACTCCGTAGATCTGAATTCTCCACTGAATGGTGTGCCCCACTAGATGACTGAAACCCTAGCTGGTTTGACCCTGATGAAGCAGATCTCCAAATGATCTGAAACTCTCGAAGAATATAGATCGGGTGATGGTAAGAACAACCCAGGTGACCGAATCTCCAAGATCCCTCTCAATCATTGTAGATCTGAAAGCGTCACTGAATGGTGCGCCCCACTGGATGACTGAAACCCTAGCAGGTTCGACCCTGATGAAGGAGGCCTCCAAATGATCTGAAACTCTCCAAGAATATAGATCGAGCTATGAGAACCCCGTGGGAGAATTTTCGGGCTTAGATCTCAAGTAGATCTCCCTAGATCTGAGTTTTACTGAATCACAGGATGTCCCCTATGGCTCCAAGACGTCCCAATCTGCAGACAAATGTAGAATGATGATAACCCTCCAGAAAATCCCTCAAACTGATGTTCCTTCCCCTTATGAAGTGCTTGATGGAGATGTGATGAGACTAGAATGGTGTGGAGGAGTCTTTCATCCCCGAGACCAAGCTGTGGAACAAGGTGACTATATATTTCACCACTGAGTTGCTCACAAGGGTTTGTACAACAAAACCCCAAAACTGAATGCTCAAGAGCAATAGACAATGCTAATCCAAAACCAGAATGAGTAATAGGTGCACCCCAACCTCTTACTTATACT
The DNA here is from genome assembly GCA_009831015.1 of Picea engelmannii. Taxonomy (NCBI): domain Eukaryota; kingdom Viridiplantae; phylum Streptophyta; class Pinopsida; order Pinales; family Pinaceae; genus Picea; species Picea engelmannii. The sequence continues at coordinate 671,634 of ML778364.1, forward strand.
TTTCCATCTAATTCTCTATTGAGTTAGGTTAACTCCCAGGGTTAATCTTCTATTCTTCTATTGAGTTATCTATTACTCCTTTATCCTTTCCCTTTCTTAAGTCAACTTAAAAATATAAATTTTAACTTATTGACTTTCCCCCCTTCAGTGTGAGACTATGACCTAGTGGGGATGCCCAGGCCACTGAGTCTCCTTGTCACCTCTCTAAGAGGTGGGGGACATTACAGTCTCCCCTTCTTGAAATTGCTTGTCCTAAAGCAATTCCAAACCTGCTTCTCTAACCATGTGCTCCTGCTCCCAAGTGGCATCCTCAATGGGTAAATCCTTCCACCTGATCAGATACTCATTGATGCTTTAGTTTCGGAGCCTCTTCTCTCGGACTTCTAACACCTCCTCTGGAATCAAAACAAGTTGTCCCTCCTCATCCATGGGAGGTAATGCCTCAATAGTCCTGACATGTTGACCGAGAGCTTTATTAAGGAAGGAGACATGGAAGACATTGTGAATTTTTCTACCCTGTGGAAGCTCCAACTCATAAGCTACTTCCCCTATCCTCCTACTGACTCTGTAAGGTCCAAAGAAACATGGCTGTAGTTTCTCCGCTCCGCTTCTTTTAATGGAGGCATGCCTGTATGATTGCAACCTCAAATAGACTAAATCACCAACCTCAAAGGTA
>ML778364.1:698861-730726 GCA_009831015.1 Picea engelmannii
TTAGTTGGCTTTTCTCTATTTTTAACAAGGCGAGCCTTTGATTTCTAATTATATGGATGATCGATGCTTTTTCCAATTTTATATGGACGAATCATGATAACAGTGGCATTTGATCTTAATACCTTTCGGGATGCTTATAATACGAATTACTATTTTAAATGCACCATCTAGAAGACAGTAAGCGTGAGAACTCTGAATATATTGCAATTTACATTTTTAGAAAATAACACAAAATGTTGGCACTATGAGAAGTAAAATCAGATTTGCAGAGGCGACCATCATGCCAACGTCTCAAACCAGGATGGGAGGAACCAACTTTTCATGGTATGTAAAGGTTTACCGGTAAGTACATGCACACAGCCTTTGATTGTCCCTCCTACTCGGCTTAATCAGTGGGCATACTTTCCATGCTTCCGGCTACTGCGGCGAATGATAAACTTAAAGACCTCGGGTGATCAGGGGTTCCCGGAAATCTCTGTATTCACAGTTCTCTCTTACAATCTATTAGAAGACTTCTATGTTACCCAAGATCGACACCCTCTTTGTCCTTTGCAAGCACTTGATTGGGATATGGAAATCAGAACTTGGTACAAGAAATATTAGGATATCGGGTTGATATTATTTGTGTGCAATCCAACCATTACATGGCATTTTTCTTGTGGAAATTTGCCAACTCTGCATTTCTTTATCGTTCTTCTATGTTATTCGAATTTCATTTTCCTCTTTATATTTAACAATTTCACTGTATCCTTGGTATTTAACAATTTCTTAGTTTATGGTTCTCCTAGTTTACTAGAATTTCTTTCCAGGATTGACATATAAGGATTGCTTTATATTTGTTTACACAAATTTCTTTATCTTCTCTAGATTTAATAATTTATCTGCGTTTTGTCTATCGTGCAGTTCCCGGTTTGATCCACGGGATGACATCGTGTGAGGAATATCATGCAAGGGAGACAGAGCTCAATGCGAACATGTGGATTTGCAATAATAACAACAATCTCACTCAGAGAAAAAGGTTTAGACAATCGGTTCATGATCAACTCAAGAATTTTGTTTCTTTTAAAGGCACTAATGTGAGCGCCTTGCTAAACATGCCACAATCCAACTGCTAAGTGGGTCCTATAAACATGTCGTAGACCAACTACTATTCTTTAGAATGCGCCAATGTGAATGCCTTGCTAAACATGTCGCAGTCCAACAGCTAAGTGGGACCTCTAAACTAACTGGGTTAGAAGAATTCTAGGTCTGAGATACCTTGTTTGTTCTGCAGCCTGTTTTGTTTGTTCTGCACAGAGTTCAAAGTTGTATGGTATCTAGCAGGGACATTACCAAATATGGCTTGTTTTAAATAACATCTATACATAAGGATCGTTCATTGTTTAAATAGAGTATATCAATACTAAGTTTTTTCTTAAATAATCTCTATCGGATTTCTATACACGTACTTGAGTTGGATAGCTTCTGACTCCGGTTAACACAAGGATTGTACTCTGCATTGAATCACGTAACCAAAAAAAATGTGTTTGAATGGGATATATCCGTTTGATTCAATATTTCGATACTCCATTTTTAAACAAGGCTGTGTGGCAGGGCAGTCTTGCCAACGAGCTTAGAAATCAAATTGTGGAAAATGGGGTGAAATTGTAAATGAAACAAAGTGTTTGGTGCAAAATGTATATCACGGAAATGTTGTATGCAACATGTATATCACGGAAGATGAGGCAAAAGTAAATGACGGCAGAGCAACATCTAATTTTTGAAAGTATATAACAAACCTAATTTTTTTGAAAGTATATAAGAAAGTAAAGAATTTTCTTACACTACAAGATTAAATTTGGAAATTTAAATGCATTTTCCATATGGACTAGTGAAAGATAAAAATATTTGATGACACAAGATTAATAGAAGATAAGGAATATAAAAATTTAAATGCATTTGTGAACATGGGGTTTAAATAAATGACGCTTGCATTGTTGAATGTCATTTATTTTAAAATATATAAAAAAAGAAATGTTTGTAACATATAAAAGAGTAAATGCATTTTTCCATACACTGTTAAAGGATAAGAATAAAAGTATAACATATTAAAAAATAAATGCATTTGTTATACAGAGTGCTGAAAGATAAGAATAGAGTCTCTAACATATAAAAATTTAAATGCATTTTTATTTGAAATCTGTCAAATAATAAAATTTTGTTACATACCACTGCAAATTTTGAAATATACAAAAAAATTAAAGTCTGTTACATATAAAACGGAATTTCAATGTGTTTGTCATGTAGACTGGGATTGGGCCTCCCGCAGACCATTAAAGAAATATGTATAAGAAACAGGATTCTGAAAATAAGATAGAGTGCAATAGATGCAAAAGAAAATAAATGCAAATGTATAAGTGTTTGCCTATACATCTTTATTTAAGAAAGTGGAATAACTGGGTTGAGAAAGAAAGAAAATACGAGGAGTAAACTTACAGTGAGGGTACATATGAGGGATTTTTTTATTTTCTTGCGGCAGTCGTTTCATTGATGTCAGCGAGGATTGTGGTTTCAAGGATGTTCTCCATGACTGTTGGAATGCTGGCAACTGCCTGTTGTCTTTCGTTGGCGGCCTATTTCAATTGCCTTTCGAGCCATTCTTCAATGTAGTCTCTCATTGGGGCGACATTGAGCTCATTCCAGATTTTGATGTTGAAAAGATCATTTTCTAATTCCTGGAAGTCGATAGAAATATTAGAGAGAGCCTGATGAATTTCCTCATTCTATACTGCATATCTGACTAGCCAGTCATGGACGTGAACTTGATCAAATTGAAGGAGGCTATAAAACTTTTCCAGAGACAAGGTCTTCAACATAGAAACCTGTTTATTGAACTCTTGCCTGGTTAAGGGCAAGGAGTTTGCAATTAAGAGGGGGTCTTGGAAGTCGTTGGTTTTCCCTGCTAAGTCTATATTTGACAACTTTGTGAATAATTTATCTTTCTTCGATATGGCTTGTTCACATGACTGAACAATGAGACACAGGTTATTTACTTTTTCTTTCCAACATGCATTCAATTGCTCAATCCATTTTTTTGATGGAAGAGCTTCTTCTCTTCTTTTTGTTTCTGTCATATTGTTCACAATCTTGCCAAAAGGGATGACCATTTTTAAAAAGAAATTTTCTTCATATTTTAATTCGACTTGCAAAAGATCGAGCAATCTATGTGTCCTAGTTCCAAGGGAAGCGATGGATTGTGATCTTTTCCACGCCTCGGTAACCAGTTCCACTCTTTTTTTGATATTGTTCTCCACATATCCTTTACAATATGTGAGCAGGGTGGAGGATGATTTTACATTAGGTACAGGGGTGATAGGGTTGGCTATTGCCAAAGGATCGGTAAGCAATGGCATAGGAAAGAAAGCATCTTCCAATTCCTTGACTCGGTCCTTCAGTCTAGCATTCTGGCTCTCAATGCGTTGAATGACATCATCAAGTACTTCTCCAGTCACGGTGTGAAGTTGACAGATTTGGAATGGCCGCATGTTGGCAACGTCAACCTCTAAATGAGATTTTCCTTTGATATTTTTAACGTTGTTTTCTCAAATATCAATTTTTTGTTTCGACTATCAAAAATAGCGCTCTGGAACACGAAGGATTCATCTTCGTCAAAATTTTGGGTAACAGATATGTCCATTGGATGTCTATGGGGAATGGCGTATTCAGGTTGATCAAGCAAGGAGAACATGGCATCTTGATCAGTGTCAACTTCCACGTTCTCACTCTAAATTTCTGGCTCTTCCGCCTGCCCCACATTTTTTTTCTCTTCTTCTCTACTGGAAGCTTGTGAGAACTATCAATTTTAGAGTGAGGAGGGTTTTTATCTCCTCCTCCGTTTGAAGAACTATGGGTTTATTTGTTGCTGTGGTGGGTCGTTGGAGCGATGCTCCAAGATGGCATGCTTTTGGAAGTGGTATTTGCAGATTACACACTCTTGTCACTGGGGTATTTCCCCTGTTGTGTGTGCAATTTAGTGTATCTTTGCACTGTCTCTACGTCGTCGGCATCAGAGGCAGGACCATCACTGTCTCTATTTTTGGGTAGGTGTTTATTTACAAAACAATCGTCGAGGCCAAGTGATTGTTAATGTTGTCTAAAAATATCATAGGGGTAGAATCCTCTTATGTCTTCAGCATATCTGAGGTTGGAGATGCTAAAATGTGTTGCGAAATCGTCAATTTTGTTCACGTTTTTCAACACGAACTCCCTTATTTTCCAAGGCAAATGAATGAAAAAAAATTTCTTCCTTTGGAACAAATGGAACCAATAGTTGTATTGACGTGCTACTTTTGCAATAAAAATTATGTCCGTAATGTGACATGGAAGCAGAGCAAGTTGTTCCGTGGAGCCAAAAATTCTTATGATAGTGCAATTATCCAAATGTTGGAGTGTCCCCTTTTTGTCCAAAAAACTAGTTGTTTGTTCAGATATGCGGGGAGCATCTTCTCCTAATATCAAAAAAATTGAAAACAGACAGGAAGCCATTAAAAACCTCATAAAAACAGTGGAAAGCCTTGTGTTTCCACAAGGCCTGGTACCAGAACATTACTGGGTGGAATTCGCAGTTGATAATCTTGGACAGAGACAGTTGCAGAAATTGACAGGAATGTGTTATTGGAAAAAATAAATAGGATGACATATAAAATTTATTTTACCTTTTGTAGATTGACAATTGGGAAGAGATTTCATAGGAAATTAACCTGCCCTAATAAAAAATGGCTTGTTCATTGACTGTAAAATACAAAACATAAAGAGCCATGTGGGAAAAAATATCTGTGGACTCCTATCTCGTTATTCTTGTAAACAATCAGGCAATTTTCCGAAATGGATTTTTAAATGAACTAGCCTGCATGTTTGTAATATATTGAGGAACTAGATTCGGGTTTTCCAAAAAAAGGGGCAAGAGGTCCAATCCATTATTATGCTTTTCTAGGAACTGTTTGCAATCTTCTCCTTTGAATGTCAATGTTGGCTCGGGCAATTTCAACATCTGGCGGAGGACTTGAGGCGACAAAGAAACATAAGAGCGGTCGTGCACTAAAATAATTATTTTCTATGCAATAAATTTATCGGCGCACCAAGAGACTAGGTCCTTATAGTAAAAAACCTTAGGCACACAACCTGCATGAGCAATTATGGAGGTCCAAATTACTTGATTCTCTATGATAGAGGTTGAGTAATAAGAAAATGCCCTGGACCAGTGGAAGTTTTGGTTCTCATGCCCAAAGATGTTCATTGTATCTCCACAGAACTGGTGTCGAGTTGATGCCATAGGTTTATGAGAAGGTTTCTTGGCTACAGATGATGGTTTAAAGTAGTTTTTAGAGCGAATAATGTAACTTTTTGCTAAATCTTGCTTAAATGCTTATGAATGGGAAAGCTCCTCAAGCTTTTCACTAATTAATGACAATCTATATTGGCGGTGCATGATTAACTATAGCAGTAAAGTTTATTTTTTGCATATTTAGAAATGTGAAGGTGGAGGGTATGACAAAGAGAAATTAAGGAATGGAGGTTTCATGAATGTGCGAAGGCCACGCCATGTGAACAAGATTTCATGATTTTGAAATGAGCACTCGGAAAGGATAATATAATCCCCCCCGCAAATTTTAGTTTAATGCGCATCAAATTTTCGTTTAATGCGCATCAATACGAGATGTTCTCGAGCCTTTCGCCCATCAATGACTATATATACAGCTTTTGAATGATGACCTATTAGAATTAAATTCCATTAATTCCATATTTAGAAACAAGATATGTATATATATANTTTTGTTTTATTATAGAGAAGTGTGAAGGTGATGGAGACAGCAGAGAGAAAGGAAAGAATGGAAATCTCTAAAACCCAGTCGGACGGGATTCAAAAAAACGTTACAGGAATAGTCAGGACAATCGAGTGTTGCACGGTGAAATTTCATGTTTCAAAATTTTTGAGTGCAAAATGTGTAAAACGGAAGAGATCATGATGGGGCAGTTCAACCACCAGTTTGTATATTTGTGGAATTCCAGCAAAGTGGCTAAGTATGGAATAGGGAAATTTCTAATTTTATACGTAGCAATAAGATCTTATATATAATTGTCAACTGCTAATTGAAAAGGGGTGCAGGAACATGAAACAACCACTACGAACTGAATATATCTTGAACCCTCCCAAGAGGCGATTCCCCAAAGAAATTTGAACAAATGGCGAAGTATGGAAAGTGAACAGACAAGATTCAAAATGGGGTGACAATTGTTCCACTAAATATGTGAGGACTCGATGGTTAAATTATATTTCTTGAACGTTTTCAGTGCAAAAAGGTTCACCACGGAAAAGAACATGATAGGTGGACCATAATACGGAAAAGGGTATGATCTAATAACGGTTTCAAATTTGTATATCTGTCAATTTGTATATAGCAGAGCTACGAATGGTGTTTGGAGGTCATGGATAAGTAGAAGTGCAATGTTGACCGGACCACCGCGCAAGTCTGTCTGTCAGTTTGTATATGGCAGAACTCTGGGTGCCAGTTGTGGGACAAGGAACAATAGAGGGTCAATTTAAAGAAAGGGGAAGCGGTCATTGTAAACGCGTGAATCCACGAAGCTGTGGAGCAATGCATTCTCGGGAAAATAAACGATTAAGTAACTAGGAAGAGAAACTAGAGGGAGTAAAAGAGTGGTAGAATACAAAGGCGGAAGGCAGTTTTTATAAGCGCGAATTGATTTCAAAGAAGCCCCATTGTTGCAAAACCACGATCTACTAATTGTCAGCAAATGTGTTGTTGAAGACTACATTTGATTCCAACGTGCGGGTGCAGCTATGTTCTTGATACATTATTCCATGACTGTAACATATCAGCTTAGCTATTAAACTTGATTTTGTACTTATTGCTAGCAAATGCTTTACTAAAGATTAGATTTTATTGGAACATGTGGGTGTAACTATGCTCTTGATACATTCTTTCATTAGTGCAACATATTAGCTCAAGTATTAAACTTTTTGCATTATGGGTTGTTATCATTAAAATTTAATAATTGCATGTCTAGAAACAAGAATAACAATTTTGTTGCAACATTGTACATTGGTATTAGTAAACAAAAGATCGAAGAAGAATGAGAGACCGAAGCGTGGCAATTAGAACATGCGTTAGACCTAGAAAAGAGGCAGCAACAAAGAGTCCAAGGAAAAAAAAATTAATAGAAAATCCATTTAAAAATATAATAAAAACACCGAGTACTGCACATTTATGCTTAGAAATTGGACCCAGTTCTTTGGGCCAAAACATTGAAGGTATCTATGACAAATGCAGGCATGGGTTCCGTAGTGTGAAACATCCTTGGAGTTTTCTCCTCAATGAATCATCCTCTACTGAAATTGATATTTTTCAGAAGATTTCCTTGAGGAAGAAAACGAAAAACAACTTGCACGTGCAATTCCAGAGACCCAAATTAGTCCATTCTAGGCAGAAGGAGATGACTAGTAGGAAAATGCATTGCAACAGCGAGGGTTTTGGACCTGATGCCCGAAAATGTTAAACAATATTTTTTGGCTTGAAATATATCTCTACAAGAATCAACATATCATTGCTTTATAGTGAAACTCTTCCACCCAGAACAGACTAATTTGGAACTCTGGAATTCATACTTTCGCGGTGCATAGTGGTTGTTGTGTTCACCGTTGGTTTCTTTTATGAAACTCCTTTTGGTGTTTTCATGACTGTGATCACGGAGCCAGGAAGGTTCGTTCGTTATGGTTTATTTCAATTTCGGCCCAGGAGTGGGAATATTCTCTGCATTGCCATCATCCATTATCGTATGATCATCCATCAAATCATCTTCTTCTAGCTCGAAAATCATGGCATCAACTTCTGCAATAGCCATGACTGCGAATGGGCAGGTTCTTTGAGCATCCAGGATTTCCATGGAATTTTTTGGCTTGAAATATATCTCTCAGTGTACCAAGGGACAATCTCCTATTTTTCTCTTGGGCGAAGGGAGATGAATAGTAAGAATATGCCCTGGAATAGTGGAACCTCTGGCCATTATGCTCCAATGTGTTTACTATGTGTGGAGAGAACTGCTATCATAAGTTATTAAGAAATTTCATTTTCTCAAGACGATGTTTGAAATGAAAATCGGGGAGGGATAATATAACCCTCCACAAATTATGGTTTTCAATGGAATATCTCCTCGAGTCTTTCACTGATAAATGACAATTTCCAAGGTTCGTGCAGAATGACCTGTGACCATCACAGTTCACTAATTGCACAATTAGAAAAAAAGTGCGAAGGTGGCGGTGATGGCGAAAAGAGATTTAAGAATCACAAAATTGTTGAAAGCACCCACCCGCCAACGCACAAAAAAAAAAGATTGCATCGCCTTTGAACTGAATACTTGGAAATGATAACATGCTTTTGCGAAAATCTTAGTTTAATTCATACTATTGACAAATCTTCTTTGGATTTCCGGACATTCATGACAATTTTAACGGTTGCTGCAGGATGGCTACTAGCATTAAAGCTTAATTATTGCATATCTGGAAACAATTATGAAGGCAACGGCGATGGAGAAAATGATTCCAAGAAATACCAAAGTATGGAAAGCGGTCGGGCGGGTTACAAAAGAAAAAGGGCAAAAGATATACCCAAGAGACGTGAAGGGCCGATGGTTCTCGGCCTGGCGGGCAAGTTCTCAGCCTGGCTGGCTAAAACTTGAGCCTCTATTGTTCCATGTCCTACAAATATCACCTACACTTCTTCAATATACAAATTGACAGGCGGACTTGTGGGTTGGTTGGTTCAACATTGCACTTTTTTTTGTCCTTGAGCGATTCCGTATTAATTCCATATTTAGCCACTTTTTTGGATTGGGGGTTGTCGTGTTGGCAAGCAAAAAATTGGGCATCTATTGTTTCGTGCTCTACAAATAGCATTGAGAATTCTGCGATATACAAATTTAGAAGCTGACCTACAGTAAATTATTACTATTAAATATTTATATTGCAGAATTTAATAAGACGAGAAAGTTTGTACAATGTGGTTGGTCGAGTGATACAATAGTATTTTGACAAATGAGAAATACATAGTAAACATGTACTTTAATCAAGTATGGACATGAGATTTTATAAAACATATGTGAATCCCTCATTCCAAATTTGTGCACCTTTTTTTTCACGCGTTCGCGACCTGGTGGGTTGAAAATCAAGTATCTATTGTTCTGTGTTCTACAAATAGCACCTACAGTTCTACGATGTACAAATTGAAAGAGGGACTTGCGGAGATGAGTCTCTATATAAAATATAGACATGGGATTTTATAGAGCATATGCGGATCCCTCATTCCATACTTAGGCACTTTTTTTATCGCAGGTTCGTGGCCTGGAGGGATGAAAAAAGAGTCTCTATTGTTCCATGTTCTACAAATAGCACCCATATTTCCACGATATAAAAATTTACAGAAGGACCTACGGGCTTCTTGGTTGAACATTGCATTTGTATTGTTCTAGAACAAGTGTGGATCCCCGATTCCATACTTGGGCACTTTTTGAATCGCGGGTTTGCAGCTTGGGGGGATGAAAATTAAGTATCTATTGTTCTCTGTCCTACAAATAGCACCTACACTTCCGCGATATACAAATTGACACGTAGACTTTTGGACATAGTCTATATATAAAGTATGGAATGAGATTTTATACAACATATGCGGAACCCTTATTCCATACTTAGGCAACTTTTGGATCGTGGGTTCACAGCCTAGCAGGCCGAAAATAGAGTCTTTATTGTTCTGTCTCTCGCAAATAGCACCCACACTTCCATGATATACAAATTGACAGGTGGACTTGGGCTGCTTGGCTGAACATTGCACTTTTATTGTCCCGTAGCGATCCCATATGAATTTCATAGTCAGCATTTTTTTTTGATCGGGGGTTTTGGGGTTGGTAGGCTGAAAATTGGGGCTCTATTGTTCTGTGTTGTACAACTACATTTTTCTCAAAGATATTTGAATCCCTCATTCTATACTTCGGCACTTTTTGGATCACGGGTTCGCGACCTTGCGGGCTGAAAATTAAGTATCTATTGTTTTGTGTCCTACAAAGAGCACCTAGACTTCCACGATATACAAATTGGCACTCAAACATGTGGACATAGTCTATATATAAAGTATGGAATGAGATTTTATACATCATATGCAGATCATTCATTCCATACTTAGCCAGTTTTTCGATCGTGGGTTCGCGGCCTAGCGAGCCGAAAATACAGTCTCTATTATTCTCTCTCCTACAAATACCACCTAGACTTCTGCGATATACAAATTGACACACGAAATTGTGAACATAGTCTCTATATAAAGTATGGGATGAGATTTTATACAACATATGCAGATCCCTCATTCCATACTTAGGCAGTTTTTGGATCGCGGGTTCGCGGCCTGGTGGGATGAAAATAGAGTCTATTATTCCCTCTCCTACAAATAACATCCAAACTTCCACGATATACAAATTGACAGGTGGACTCGAGCTGCTTGGTTGAACATTGCACTTTTATTGTCTCGTAGTCATCCCATATGAATTTTATATTTAGCGATATTTTTTGATCGGGGGCTATAGGGCTGGCAGGCTGAAAATTGGGGCTCTATTGTTCGACGATGTACAAACACATTGTTCTATAACATATGTGGATCCCTTATTCCATACTTGGGCATTTTTTCGATCGCGGGTTTGCAGCCTCGCGGGCTGAAAATGAAGTATCTATTGTTCTGTCTTCTACAAATAGCACCTAGACTTCCGATATATACAAATTGACACGTGGACTTGTGGACATAGTCTCTATATAAAGCATGGAATGAGATTCTATACAACATATGTGGATCCTTCATTCAATACTTAGGCAGTTTTTGGATCGCGGGTTCACGGCCTGGCGGGCCGAAAATAGAGTCTCTATTGTTCCATATCCTACAAATAGCACCTAGATTTCCACGATATACAAATTGACACGCTGAGTTGTGGACATAGTCTATATAAAGTAAGGAATGAGATTTTATACAACATATGCGGATCCCTTATTACATACTTAGGCATTTTTTGGATCACGGGTTCACAGCCTGGTGGACTGAAAAATAGAGTCTCTATTGTTCCCTCTTCTACAAATAGCATCCACACTTCCGCAATATACAAATTGACAGGTGGAATCAAGCTAGTTGGTTAAACATTGCACCTTTATTGTCCCATAGCGATCCCGTATGAATTTCATATTTAGTGATTTCTTTTGAGTGGGGGCTCTGGGGATGGCGGGCTGAAAACTGGGGCTCTATTGTTCAGCATTGTACAAACACATTGTTCTAGAACATATGAAAATCCCTCATTCCATACTTGGGCACTTTTTTTATGGAGGGTTTGCGACCTAGCAGGTTGAAAATTAAGTATCTATTGTTCTTTGTCCTACAAACAACACCTAGACTTTCGCGATATATAAATTGATACGCGGACTTGTGGACATAGTCTCTATATAAAGTATGGAGTGAAATTTTGTACAACATATGCAGATCCCTGATTCCATACTTGGGTAGTTTTTGGATCGGGGTTTGGCGGCCTGGCGAACCAAAAATAGAGTCTGTATTGTTTTGTATCCTACAAATAGCACCTAGACTTCCGTGATATACAAATTGACAGGTGGACTCGGGTTGGTTTCCTGAACATTGCACTTTTATTGTCCCAGTCATTGCCTTGCTCAATTGATGGTAATAGATACATAGTCTCCACAAGCCATCCTTCTTTCTTATGAAAATAATAGTTGCACCCCAAGGTGACACACTTGGACATATAAGTCCTAGGTCCAATAACTCTTTCAATTGCATTTTCAACTCCTGTAACTCAGCGGTTGACATCTAATAAGGTGTTCTTTCTATTGGTTTAACTCCAGGTTTTAATTTGATGGTAAATTATAGCTCTCTTTCGGGTGGTAAACCTGGTAACTCTTCTGGGAAAACATCCACAAACTCTCGTACTAGTGGAAGGTTTTCTAATCCTTCTACCAAACCCTTGTCGTTCAATGCTAAGATTGCATATTATAACTTGCATCATTTGCGCATGCTCTTCTGTAGTTGTAGTGAAGAAATGAACATTAATGAAACTCCCTAGTTTCTTCCTACAATCACTTATCTCTGTCCCTCATCATCGGTCAAACTCAACCATTTTGTCTTACAATTGAGTATCGCATCATGTGATTCCAACCAGTCCATACCGATAACAATGTCATAAGATCCTAATATCATTACATATGAGTTGGGCTTCATTAAAACATCTCCTAGGTTGAGGCTAGAGTCCATAACCTTTCCTCTAACCTTCTGCTTGGCACCCAAAGCCATTTCCATGTAGATAAACTCATCCTGTTCGAATTCATTTACCTTAATTATTTTTAACAATGCACTAGAAATAAATCTTTCTATAGCACCAAGATATATCAAAATACTAAAGGTCTGGTTAGTGTGGTACCTAACGTCTCAAGCACAATAGACTGGTGCTCAACCTGGCGGTTATTCAACGCTGCATGAATCTAATGGGACTTTCTTGAATCTCCAATTGTAGTGTGTCTAGCTGACCCGAATGCTCTGGCCCTCTCAACCAGATAGTCACACTGGTAATGTATCTCTCAACATGTCCAACATCTGGTGTTCGGTCCACTACTCCTGTTCCCCGAAGGAGAAGCTGCCAACCTACCATCCTTAAATCTTGGTTTGTTCTGTTGATCTGGATTAAATTGTTGTTGTTGCGGGCGACTCTGATGTTGGTGTTTTGGTCCTTTTTAGGAAGGCCTCTGATGAGGATTTGGTAGTCATGGTTTCGTGAATGTGGATCCTCTCAAAGTATCTCGACACCCTGGTGGATGTCTAGTTGGATTTTGATGATGTTGTGCACCACATGTCTCATGTCCCATCGGTCTCGCAGGATTCCTTCCCTGGCCCCCGCTAATCAACTATTCCTTAGGGATGAGGGCCTTTTGGACTGCATCATGCAATGTCTGAGGCAATAGGATACTCACCTTCGCACGAATTCTCATGTAAAGGCCGAACACAAACTTGTTGACCTTGATCTTCTCGGTGTTCATATGTGGAGCATACCTAAGAAGCTCCATGAATTCGGCCTCATACTCTATCACCGTACAACCACCCTGTCGCAAGGCATTGAACTCATTGAGCTGGATCTCAATGAATTCCTCTGACAAATACCTCTTCGGAACCATTCCTCGAAAAATTCCCATGACACGTCTTCGATGACCATGTTAAGTTGTGGTAGGAGTGTCTTCCACCATAGAAGAGCGCTTCCCTTAAGCTGAAATACCGCCATGCAGACTTTCATGTTGGAGGTGTAGTCGCGAACTACGAAGCACATCTCCATGTTCTCCAACCATTCCTCATCAACTTCACCGTCTGTGGTACCCATGAACTCGGGAAACTTAACCTTCTCGAGTTCTCTGTGAGTGCTACCAGTATCGATAGGGGCGTGTTGTGCACCCTGTGGGGGTACAGGCATCCTGGCCTCATCTCTATTTAGTTTGTTAATAAAGGCCTATGACATCCTCTAAAAGGACCTCATCAACCCAAACACACGCCCCACAACAATCTTCTCCTATCTAATGATGTGCTCTTCTCCTTGGGGGTTAGACTGCTCTGACATGGATGCTACTAGAGGCGTCGCACCTCCTCCCCTAGCACCACGTTGTCTTTCTCCAAGATGTCCTCTAACGATGATTACCTGTAGGGACACAATTCAATTTAATTAGTGATAAATTATTAATCAAGTGTTTAATACAATGGAAGGTGTAATGATCTCAAGTCACGGGGTTGAACCCGCTCTGATACCATATGTAACACCCCCTCCGTTACAACTACAAAAGAAACACACAATAGGTATTTTTTTTTTAAAGCGTTAGGAAATTAACGTCAACAATATAATTCATAGCAGCGCATAATCCATGACATCATAAGTAAAATAATTACTCATCATTGTAATCAATAATGAAACAACCGACACATCAACATAGATGATAGCGACGCAACTCAACACATCACAATCAACTTGAAGCAATTTATAAACAATGATCAACTAGATATCGAATATTAAAATGACTACCTGCCCAGCCTACCTTGCAAGGTTAGGACCTCCAGGACACATAAGCAACGCTCAAGCCGAGGATTCATCTAATAGATTTTGACCATTTAAGGTCTCAGGGCTGACGATTGTTCTGAGGAACAAGGAGGTGTCTACATCCCACTGACACAAGCAAGTCGAAAACCAACTAGCTCAATCAATCAACCTCATTATTGTTCATGGCGCAAGAGAATTTAATTACTAAATCAATCATATAACAAAATAAGTTAAGGCGCAAGTGTAATCAATTTTATTTTATTTTCATGGAACAAAAGAAAACATCTATTTTATTTCAAGGCACGCGATTAATCAATTACTGAATTCAACCATAAAACAACACTATTTTCAAGGTCCGTGCTTGATCTAAATATTAAATTAAACATAAATCAACATCATTACAATGTGCACAATTAATCTAAGCACTTAGGAAATCTCACATCATCATTGTTACAATGCACACGAGTAATATAAAGCATAATCATTTAGGCATCATCATTAGTCCATAGTGCAAGCAATCTAATTACTTAATCATCGTCATAACCCATGGCACAAGGAAAATCAATCGCTCAATCATTTATTCATTCACATTTTTAGTGGCACAAGAAGTAAACTACACACATGACCATCCATACTTCCCTCTTATATCATGGCACAAAATAATTATCGTTTAAATTTTGATAGCGCAAAAAGGTAAGCTACGCATATGACCACCCATACATTGCTTTTCTATCACGGTGCAAGGTAATTATCAATTAATTTCCATGGTGAAAAAATAAGCTAAATACCTAACGAGTTAAGAATGGTATGTGAGCCAACCACATGTAAACAAAAATCGACTTCATAGGTAACTTATATATTCTTAGTAAGAGCTGCATCAACTCATACGAAGCAGTAAATAAGATTTACATTTCCAAGTTGCATCCCCCACCACTACCATAATGAGGTCTCACATAATAATCAATTATTATAGTACAAGGTCCAAGGATGATTTTAAGGATAGAAATTTATTTTAAAATTAGAAACCTTGACGAATCTTACTAATCTTTTATATGCTAACTATAAAATGTTCGAGGATATTTTTAAATTCTAAATTTTTTTATATCAATATATTTTAAATATTTCATATAATAATTTTTAACCTAAAAAATTATGAAAAAAAAAATATTTAAAATATTTGTAACTCTTAAACCAATGTAAAATATATTTAGAGTAAATATAGTATGAATTAATTTTATACCTTATATATAAATGGAAATGAACGATTCTTGCATGCAATGTTCCCTTGTTTGTAACTCTTAAACCTATGTAAAAGATATTTAGAGTAAATATAATATGGATTAATTTTATAGCTTATATATAATTGGAAATGAACGATTCTTACACATATAAAGTAATGTTCCCTTCTCATATTCTTAGAGAATGACTATATTTTTCGCGCTTTTTTTTTTTTTGCCTCTTAATTACGTGAATAGCATGGAGAGAAGTTCATAACGGTATAAACCACCAGTGGCATCCTCCTCAGCTAACCCTGTGAAGGTCTCACGTACTATTGGTGGCGATTGAACAAAATTTTAACTTGCATGACTGGTGTTGTTTTTGTTACAACTTCATTGGATTTTGAGAGGCGTTCCTTTTGCCGCATATAAAACTCAAGAAAGAATTTAACTTCTTCCCAGAATACCTGTGGAATTATATGAACACAGTAACCACCATTTTTTTTGGTGGAAGATAATGAACCGATAGTGAAAATATGAATTGTAGATAACGATGGTTGCTTTTATTAAATTTATGAATGTTTTAATGAGTTTGGTAGAGGAGAACTGGTCATGCATATATTACTCCATCTTGTCCGTCATGAGTGGGGTCTAGATTTTGGGTATTTGAGAATATATACATTATCCCATCCTAAAATGGTTTTCTTAAATCTCGAAGTGTGAGGGATGTTTGGGAAAGGGTGATAGTTAAGCGCGAGGGGTGTTTTGTGTCGAGGAGGAAATAATTTGGGCCAGGTTCACATAATTTGTTCATAGGAGATAATGCAACGGTGTGAATTTATGAATTGGACTTTTTTTTTTTGAATACTTAATTTTCATGGTACTGAAATTGAAAGTGAAATGGACATTGTTAAAATAAGATTAAAGGGATTATAGTGTGATTGAAAGTAAAATGATAATGTTAACTTAAATCTGACAAGTATTATTATTATTATCATTTCATAAGTATTATTATTATTGTGTGATTAAAAGTCAAATGGACTTTGTTAAAAATATGTTAAGAAGAATTATTGTAAATTATTTTAGAATTGAATGTTTGTTTATCTCTAAGTTGATGAGCAAGTCATTGAAATGATGACTTCTTAAATGAGTTGAATTCAAGTTTAGAATGCTACCAAAATCCTCATATAAGTGTTTAATTCAAGTTCAAAATGCAACCAAAATGTTAAAATCTTAATGCAAGTTATGACTTGCACTAAGTCAAAAATTGTCAATACAATAAGAGTGTTTAATTGGTTCATGGTTATTTGAGGAAAGCAATATTCAATTACACTAAAAAATATTTATGTGCAGGCACTAACATTGAGTTATGTCATTTCTATCATTTTCATAATGAAATTCAAAAACATTAGAATTTATAAGTTTTTGTGACTATAAAAGAATGATCAATAAAATTTTCTAAAATGAAAGCTATGTTAAAGGCTATGAGATAAGTATCCAAGGAAGAATTACCCTTTCATTGGATTCTCGAGGAGTTATACCTACTTAGCAAATGGAGAGCCCATTACATATATATTTTCACATTACATGTATATTTAGGTCCATATATTCCCCCTTGGAGTCATATCTTATACATTTATCCATATATATGCTCCCCTTGGGTGATAACAAATGTTGAAGAGTATGATTTACTTTTATCGCTAAATTGTATGCACATTATTTAACAACAGAAGCACAATGTCTTATTAGCAAAAACATGTTTCATGAAACTTGATTTCCTTTTTTGAGACTATTAAATTTGTGTGAACACACTTCTATCCTAAATAAACATGATTTTAAAAACTAAAATAGATAAAAAAAAAATTATCTTAGTTTTTATTTTTGAAAATTTTCATTATTAAATATTTTTTTATACCAAAATACATATTAAAATTTAAATGAATTATGTTATCCATAAAGTTTTCCTGCTAAGGGGCAACAGTTATTTCAATAGTTTTTTGTAAGTTAAGATTGGTTTAAAGTTGGGCTTAAGGATCAGGTTATTTCTTAATCAAACTAATTCATTTTGACAGATTAGAGAAATGAAGACAAAATAGATGAAAAAGAAACTACAAGTTAACAATTTGTTTACTTGCAAAGAATAATTCTAGTTTCCAAATAATATTCAGAGACATGAAATAATTAGTTGAAGGCAATTCATGAAACATGATAGCACCAATGCTTTGGGAAAATATCAAATGCATTCAAATAAGAAAGATAGAACTGAAGACATGGATGAAAAATAGTCTAACCATAAGAATGTTTGTTCATTGAGTGCAAAAATGTTGCATGCTTCCATATTTACAATTATGGTCTATACTTTTCCTTTAAAAGGGCCTAAAAATTGAATGCTAACTTCCTTCCAAGAGGAGGGACCCCCTTTTTGTTCATCATTCATCCTTCTTTTTATAAAATTACAAAGTTTAATTCTAAATAACCAATTGAAACTAAGATTCTAAATAAATGAATCTAATCCCATTTTGTAGCACAAAATCAGGATCGAGGTCGAATTGATGAGGTGGAAACTCTATTGACTATAGAATCTAGAAAAATATGGAAAAATAAAAAAATATGGAATAACATCCCTAACGTTCCACCTATACCTCCTACACGGTTTACTTTTTCAGGAAATGGTCCATGTGTTAGATAAATGAGAACATTATTCAAGTGGGTTTCTAATGGTTTTTCCAAATGTCTCACCATTTGCTCAGAAAACGTGTGCAAAGTTGACTTCAAAAACATTCACATACAGGAGATTATGTATTTTTTTGATATTTTCTTCGATTCTGAGCAAGTGTTTTGATGTTTAAGCCTTTCCTTGCATTTTGTCAAGCTCTTCAATATCTTTAGATTGGACCGGACCTTAGTAGACTCTTCTTCTGTTAGTCCATGTGGAGGAGATACTTCAAATCTGGTATCTCAAGTATCAAAGAATTGATACTTTGTTTCTTCCTTACATGAATATTTTTCTTTGGACCTTTAATTGCATAAACAATTTTCTTTATTTTTGCAGTCTTCTTCATAGGAATGTATTTAAGTGTCCTCTTCATTGTTACATCCTTCCTTGGACCCCGTGGAAGAGTTTATCTATGAACCTCCAACTGGGATTTGGTCTTTGTAGTCCATAATATCGATCTTGCTTGCAAAATGAATCTTCAAATGCTTTGTATTTTATTATCAGTAGGTTGAAACAACTGATCCAGGTAGATATCGGGGGCCACCCACCTTTTCCAAATGGCTCAAAACAGTTTTTTGGCCATTTTGGCCATTTACTATTTTTACCATGTTTTCACTTTCGGGGCCATTTTGAGGGTCTAAATGAAGTTTTTTAGAGATCGAGGTTCTTAATGATATCCAAAGGTATGATTGAGCCCACAAAATGAATCTCCTCGACGATACCTTTCCAACGAGCTATCACACGCCTAAAACGGAGATCATATGCAAAAGTTACGACCCCAGGAAGTTGATGCACCAACTTACCCAAACAGGGCCCACATGACTTTTAGCGCTTCATCTCCTAGGGTTAGGTTTTTGGATGTCTAGGAATTTTGGCATTCCCGATTATTGTATAAAGGCCTCCAGAGCCTCCTTGTAACCATCTCCTTGCGAATGCGAGTAGCCGTCACATCTCTTCTCAGAGATAAGCTGCCACCATTCTAGCGAATCTTTCACTCTGTATTTTTACAGTCTCTGTACATTTCTTTGATTAATAGAAATCGTGTATTACTGTATATCTGTGTTTATGGTTGCATCTCTCATACATTTATGTTATATTATTGAATATCTGCAATATCTATGTGCATTTCTTTATTATATCTCCGCTCTCATTTCGTGCCGAAAATAATTCGGATCAACAACAATGTTGCCAAAATCATTGTCTTCTTGTAGATGATGTCAATTTTAGTGGCTCTTCCTGCTTAAAGACGACCTTTGTTTTTCTTGACCTAGTCTCTCTTGCTACAAGGGAAACTTTCTCCTGCAATTTTTTCATACCCTTCGATATGCTCCATACTTCCCTCGAATCCCTAGTTTTCTTCATAGGAAATGTTTTCTGTGTATTTCTCCCTGGTTCTAAATGAAAAAGCTGACCACCTTTCTTGGGTGACGTATTCTTTATCAACTGTTTTCTATTATGTGCAAATTAAGGTTTCACTCTTGTTCAAACAAGATTACTAGAAAACCTATATAAATGATTAACACAGCAAAATCATGTTATCGCTCTCATATGTCATTTCACAATATAACATAAAATATTTGAATTTTCACCAAATGATATATGAATGGTTTAGATCATAATCCGATAGTTGAATCCATTGGAAGTACAAAGAGATTTAGCTCATTCTTTCTTAATGATAATACGATCACCATTCAACATGATAACATGACATATGGAATGATAATAGGAAACAACCATTTATGCGGTCATGATCTATCCAAATCTTGAACACACCTTTAGTAATGATGTTTTTTTGTGTACTACAAGAATGACATCATTCTTTTAGTGAACACATTTATCCTTCAAAAATTTTAAAGAAAAACCTTTAATTTGAAAATGTGAAACAAACTATTTGTAATGTGACACATTTTAACCCATGCAATGACTTCTAAACATACCTTATAAAAAGCAAATGAAACTAATTTCAAGTAAAAATAATCACACTAAAATAAACAAATACAAATAAAATGTAAAGTAAATGAAAAATATTTAGACATAGAAAAAGGTTTATGAATGAATAGACTAAGTTTAGCAAGATAAGGAAGTTATGCATGTTTAAGTAACACCTTATATAATATTTATTAACCATAACATTATAAAAAATATATATTATAAAATTTAAATTTCAAATTAAAATAAAATGAAATTGAAAATAGTTACAATCATGATAATAAAAATAATGATTATTATCCTATGGACCTCTACCTACATACACAATAAGAAAATCATTTATAATATTTACTTTCTTATATATAAGAAGTGTGCAAATGAAGCATTCTTATGAAATACAATGCAATGGTCTTTCTTCAAGTGATTATGTTGTTTTAAATAACATGTATACATAAGAATCGGTCATGGTTTAAATGGAGTATATCGATAGACTAAGTGTTTTTTTTAAATAATCTCTATCGGTTTTCTATACACGTACTTGAGTTGGGTAGTATCCGGTTTACACAAGGATTGTACTCTGCATTGAATCACGCCACTAATAAAAAAAAATGTGTTTGTATAGGATATATCCGTTTGATTCAAGATTCATTTTTAAACAAAGTGGACTTCCCATTTAGCGTAGAGATGACTTTTACTCGTTTTAAAATATTTTTTATTAATTAAACTATGTTCTTTTAATATCATGGTTTAAATTGGAATATACTCCATAAATTAAGCACCACAGGATGCCATTATGTCACTAGTGTCGTTCTATTTATGCCGTTCATGGTTGAAGTTGGAATATAACTACAAAACAGGATTTCATTATGTCATCAGTGCCGTTCTAATCTAGATAGACCAGCTCTCATTCCAATGAGTTTACTATAGCTGTATAATAATTATTTTATGTAGCAAGTAATGTGTTGGGTCACTTTTTGTATGGGAAGCAGGTATAGGCCACTGATGTATAGCTCTAATTTTGCATTGGTAAACCTGCACTTTGTGAGAATAAAATAATATGAGGAAGTAAAGATTTTTCATAGCATTGTTGACTTGGGAAGGAATGGAATTTGCTTTGGCAGTTGATAGGGAATGTGACAAGAAAAGCATATTGGTAGGACCAAGTTATGTTGCCACTTGTGGGAATTGGGATATAAATTCATGAAAGTCTACGAGTGACCTCACCATTTTGACATGGCACTACGCAAGTTGGCAACATGTTTGACATAGACCGGCCCTATCAATATCATAGAGCAACTCATCAATTTTTGCAGAGGATTGAACCAGGCTTTTACCCTAACTTTAGTTTCTACAGTTTAGAACAAGAAACGCAATCCTCTGTAGTTAACGTATATATGGTAGAAGGCCGAATTGTTGAATGAACATATAGATGTTTGAAGGTCGTAAATTTTGAAGTTCTACAAATATATTTTGAGGATCAATGAGGATCAATGGACGAATTTCATGGTGATCCATTAGAACGGATTTGCAAGGATTTATTTGCCAAAGTGTTTTCACTGCTGGATGCTGCAAGTTTCGCGAGGAGTATATCAGTCTCCAGAAACTGGAAATTTGTTGCTGAAACCCACGTTCTGTGGGAAAATCATTGCCTAAAGCTATGGAAAGACAAATGTATAGTGAGAACCAGATCTCTGCATGAATTAAATCGAGCATTCGAACTTAATGTCTCTCTCTTGAAGAAGGTCGCTGGGTAAGTTTTTTGCAGTACGAGTAAATTATTATTCTAATAACTACTCTCGCATTTATTAAAAACCCTAATTTGCTAAATAGTTGTAACGGTAATTATAATTAACTCTAGAGACTAGAGACTAATAAATTATTGACACGTTTCATGTGTTCTCTGCTAATTAATTTCATTCTAATCATATTGCAGTGTTGTGGGACTGTAATGGCAGACGAGAATCAGATAGATGATCTGTTCTCATACTCGTGGAATTTCTGGTACAAAATGGTCAGCTTATATGGAAATGATATTATATTTAATTTGTAGATCGAATAAATATTTGTATAGGTACCGTGGACAGCTGCGGACACAAAAATTGTATAATATAGATAATGTGTATATGAGGAATTTTGAAGTTGCAGGTTTTAATATAGATAATGTGTATATTAGGAATTTTCAAGTGGCAGGTTTCTATCCAAAATCTTGCATATTTGCAAGGTTCTTATCCAGAATTTATCATTTCAAAGTTCCCAGAAACTGTCAGAAGGACCCTAGGACACTTGTCAAGGATGTTTAGCACTATCCATAAAGTTTTCCAGTCTCATGGACAAAGCTGAGGACACCAAGATTCTACTGTTTTGGTACCAGAAGCGTGCATAAGATTTTTTTGTTCCTGGTGCGGGTGCAAGGAAGGAAGAAAAATGATATAATTGTTGAAATGCGTATTACAGGAAGCGGGGAACTACTGGGTGAACTGTGATCCGTATTGGAGCGGGCGTCTGCCGATGAAGAAGTACTTCCACAGGGACGGCTATGTCTCTGCAGATCCAGATGACCCACTGTAGGGACGTCACGAATGCCGCTGGAATTTCACAAAGATGCCTGCCCCTCAAGTACATGAAAAGCATGAAGAGAAGTCCTTAACTACGGTCTGTGTACGAATAAACCAGTGGCCTCCTTTGAAAGTCCCACGTACTTCATGTTGGGGTGGAGAATGGAAAACTTCATGTTACGAGACGTCGCATCCCAATGAAAGGTGTCTAGCATGAGCGACTGTTGGTGGCAATTGAATAAAATTTTTATTTGTATGACTGGCCTTAACAAATTATGGAGACGGACAGTTATTTTTATTTTACATTTTATATGATATTTATGATGGTTTTAATGTTGTTGGTATAGTTGTTGCAGCAACTTCAATGAGCTAACTCGTATGTCCCATACAAAATTAAAGGGAAAATACCCATGTAATTGAATGATCACTATAACCACATTGATAAAGAGTAGATAGTGAAAAATCAGATTCTGGAGTTGGAGAGTTATTTTAATTTTACATTCTATATGATATTTAAGATGGTCTAGATAGCAGACTCCTTACGCAAATTAAGACATTTATGTCAGAGATTAATCATTTCACCTCTAGATAGTTGCGGGACCGTCTTGACCCTTCAAAACTCGAGGATTTAATTACTCTAAACGGTGATCCGATAGCCTTAACCTGTCATGGCAACCAGACACCATCACCGTCTTGATTAATCTTTTTATAAGATTGAAGAGACATTTTTTGTTTATATATATACCTGAAACGGATTGTAAAAGTGTATTAGATTGAAAGCATATTGAATAAAAAAAAATTATTTGGAGGTGTTGAGTTGGTAAACTCTCTTCTTATTATTGGACTGCGCGTAGTTTGAATGCACGGAGTTTACTTAGTGCGCGGAGTTTATTTACTGCACAAAGTTTATTTACTGCGTGGAGTTTATTTTGTTGGTTTGCGTCGAGTGTTTGCATGAGTCGAAACTGGAACTCTGATCTGCCTTCCATTTTTTACATTTGGTATCAGACCTTGTTGTTCATCCTGCAATTGCTTAAGTTCATTGCAAATTATTCCTGTTTATTTTATTTTTTCTGCGTGAAGGTTTATTTAATTTCTATCAATTTTTATAAATGGTTGTGTCTGGTAGTAGTTCTTCTCAGATTCAGGTTCCTCTTCCGAGTGAGAAGACATATGACTCTTGGTATATTCAGATGAGGACAATTTTGCGTTCTCAGGATTTGTGGACTTATGTTATTGATGGTTATGCTGAGGCAGTTGATGCTGTAGCAGAATTGGCTCTGTCTAATGCTGACCGTGTTTTGCTGGAAAAAAACAGGAAGAAGGATAATAAAGCTCTTGGATTAATCCAACAAGGATTAAATGAAGCCATTTTTATGAAGATTGCTAGCGCTGCATCTTCGAAGATGGCTTGGGACATTCATGAAACCAGTTATCAAGGTGTGTCCAAGGTGAAGACAGTCAAGTTGCAGAATTTGAGAAGGGATTTCGAAAATATGAAGATGAAGGATAACGAAAGTGTTCATACTTTCATGACTCAAGTAATGAATGTTGTTAACTAGCTTAGGCAATATGGAGATGATATTGAGAATAAGAGAGTTATTGAGAAAGTCCTGAAAAGTTTACCCAAGAAGTTTCAACCCGTTGTTGTACCCATAGAAGAATTTAAATATTTAAGTCTAATGCAAATAGATGAATTCACTGGTTCTCTTGTTGCTCATGAATCTAGGATATCTATATATGAAGAAGGATCATCGGAGCATGCTTTCAAATCCCAACTGCACGTTACCAGAGCCAGAGGCAGAGGAAGGTCTTATAATCGTGGAAGAGGAGGTCGATTTTTTGGTCGAAGGGACAACAGAACTGAATTAGAGTCTGAGGAGAAGTCCCAGTAGAATCCTCCTAATTTAAGAGGGAGGAGCAACAAACCTTGGCAGCAAGAAAATCAGATATTTGATAAAAGTAGAGTACAATGTTATTATTGTAAGAAGTTTGGGCATTTTGCTAACAAATGTTGGAAGAAGCAGGTAGATGCTGGAAAGCAGTCTACACATATCACAAATGAGTCTGAGTATGCTCATAATCGTGTGTTCTTGACTTGTAATGTCACTCAGGAAAGTGCTAATGATATTTGGTTTTTGGATAGTGGTTGCAGTAACCACATGACTGGTAATAAGGACTTGTTTTCTTCTATTGATACTAGTATTCAGTCTAAAGTAAAACTGGGAAATGACTGTAAGGTTATAGTTAATGGTAAAGGTGTAGTTCCAGTTTACATTAAGGATAATCAGAAAAGAAATATTGATGATTTTTATTTTGTGCCTGGTTTAAAATGAAATCTTATTAGTGTTGGACAGTTGTTGGAGAAAATCTACAGAGTGTTCTTCAAGAACAAGGTATGTACAATCTATGATAAATTACCCAACAAACAGTGGATTGCAAGAGTTGAGATGACCAAGAATAGAATGTTTCCACTTGTTATGAAAAATGACTTAAGTGGTTCTTTGAATTCTTATAAAGTTGGACGCTTAGATGAATCTTGGTTATGGCATTTGAGATATGGTCATTTACATTTTGGTGGCTTAGATCTGTTACAGAAGAAGCAGATGGTAAAGGGGTTGTCGTGTATTCAACAACCTACAAGCTCTTGTGAGAGTTGTATACTTGGAAAACATCACAGAAATAAATTTGTTTCAGGTGTTTCCTATAGAGCAAAATCTCCATTGGAAATTGTCCACACGAATTTATCTGGACCTATGCAAACACCTTCTTTAATTGGCTATGTTTATTTTATTACTTTCATTGATGATTTCAATAGGAAGACTTGGTTGTATTTGTTGAAGGAGAAATCTGAAGCTTTTGATGTTTTCAAAAGGTTTAAGTCTATGGTTGAGAATGAGAGTGGTCAAACCATTAAAATTTTAAGGTCTGACAGAGGAGGTGAATATAAACTTAATGAATTCATTGAATTTTGTGATCTTCATGGAATTAAAAGGCAGTTTACTGCTCAATATACTCCGCAGCAAAATGGAGTGGTTGAAAGGAAGAATCAGACCATCATGAATATGGCTTGAAGCATGTTGAAAGAGAAGCATCTTTCAAATGAATATTGGGGAGATGCAGTTCTTTGCTCTGGGTTTATCTTGAATATAAGTCTAACCAAGACCGTGAGGGATCATGTACCTTAGGAAGCCTGGGATGGTAAGGCTTGCAATGTTTCTCATTTCAGAATTTTTGGATGTGTTGCATTTGCACATGTTCCTGCAGAAATGAGGAGGAAGTTGGATGTCAAAAGAGAGAAATGTATCTTTGTTGGATACAGTGAATAATCTAGGGCATATAAACTCTACAATCCCATCACCGAGAAATATGTAATCAACAGAGATGTTCAATTTAAAGAAGATGAAGCCTGGGATGGAAGTATTGACAAATCAATTTTAGAGGGAGTTGTGTTGCCTCGTGAAGATGATGATGGAGCTGAGTAGGCTGAAGGAGATGGATAGAGGGTTCCACATGCACATACGCCTACAACAAGAAGTCCTACAAGGGAAGCACCAAATTTCAGCTCATCTCAATTTAGAACGCCCAGTACACATGAGCATGGTGAGCCATCTGGACATGGTGGACATCAAACAGATTCACGGGTAAGTAGTGAATCAAATCCTACTTTAGCATCATTGAAAAACAGATGTAAAGATCAAAATACTAGGAGCTTAAGAGAATTATATGATCAGAATGAAGAAGTAGATCATATTTCAAATTTTGCACTAATGGCATGTGATCCTGTAAGTTTTGATGAAGTTGCTAAAGAGGATGTCTAGAAAAAAGCAATGGATGAGGAGATTGATTCCATTGAAGAAATAACACTTCGCATCTTGTCAATTTACCTGAAAGTAAGAACAGTATTGGTATTAAGTTGGTCTATAAGACTAAGTTGAATGCAAATGGTGAAGTTGAAAAGTACAAGGCAAGACTTGTAGCTCAAGGGTTTAGTCAGCAACTCAGTATTGATTACATTGAAACATTTGCTCCTATAGAAAGAATTGACATTGTGAGGATGGTCTTAGCTATTGCAACTCAGAATAGATGGATCATGCATCAGATGGACGTCAAGTCTGTATTCTTGAATGGATATTTGGAAGAAGAGGTTTATGTAAGACAACCTCTGAGTTATGAGATTGATAACCATAGAGATAAAGTTTACAAGTTGAGGAAAGCTTTATATGGATTGAAACAAGCATCCATAGTTTGGTATAGCAGGATTGATGAATACATGATCAGTGTTGGACTCAACAGAAGTCCAATTGAACCAACATTGTATACAAAGGTAAACCAGAAAGGTAAAACTTTGATTGTTTGTCTATATGTTGATGACTTGATTTTTACTAGAGATCTATCTGTAGATGATTTTTAAAATGTCATGAAAACAGAGTTTGAGATGACTGATTTGGGATTGATGAGGTATTTTTTTGGAATTGAAGTGGATCAATCTGATGATGGCATTTTCATTTTCCAAACTAACTATGCAAATGAAGTATTGAAAAGGTTTAGAATGTTGAATTGTAAACCAACTGCAACACCTATAGCAATTGGTATTAAACTTAGCAAGTATGATGAGGGATCATATGTTGATCCAACTCTGTATAAAAGGCTAGTTCGAAGTCTTATGTACTTAACAACAACCAGACCTGATATCATGTTTGTTGTAAGTTTGATTTCGAGATTCATAGAGACTCCGAAGAGTACTCATTGGCAAGAAGGAAAGAGGAACCTCATATATGTTGTTGGAACAACTGACTTTGGTATCTGATACACATCAAGTTTAAACTTTGAGCTGATCGGATATATTGATAGTGATTTTGTAGGTTCGATTGATGACAGGAAAAGCACATATGGGTATGTGTTCAGTCTTGGATCTGGAGCAGTGGCATGGGCATCAAAGAAATAACCCATTGTGACTCTATATTCTACTGAGGCAGAGTATGTTGCAACAGTTGCAGCTGCATGTCAAGCTATGTGGATGAGAAGGGTCTTGAATGAATTGTTGCATGAACAGAATGATGCAACCCAAATTGTCTGTGACAATAAATCTGCCATTGCACTGTCAAAGAATCACATTTTTCACAAACAGAGTAAGCACGTTGATACGAGGTATCATTTCATTTGAGAGCTGGTAACTGGTAAAGAGATTTTTGTTCAGTTCTGCAGATCTTAAGAACAATTTGTAGACATATTTATGAAGCCTTTGGGAAATTAATTGTTTAAAATCCATAGAAGTAATATTGGGGTCTGTAAGTTGTAATGCATTGTTTACAACAATTTTTCTTTTGTTTTTGAAATGATTAAGAGGGAGTATGCCAAATATTAATCATTTCACCGCCTCAATAGCGGCGGATCGGTGGTCGTCTTGACCCTTCAAAACTCGAGGATTTAATTACTCTAAACGGTGGCCGCCTTAACCTTTAATGGCAACCAGACACCATCACCACCTTGATTAATATTTTTATAAGATTGAAGAGGCATTTTTTGTTTATATATATACCTGAAACGGATTGTAAAAGCGTATGATCTTGAAAGCATATTGAATAATTTTTTATTTATTTGGATGTGTTGAGTTCGTAAAATTTTTCGATTGATATCTTAGCCTTAAGCATTTCACCCTATTTTATACACTATTTTATTTATTGACTTCATATAAGGCTATTTGTGCGTGCGTGGAGTTTATTTGTTGGACTGCGCGGAGTTGGAATACACGAAGTTTACTTAGTGCGCGTAGTTTATTTACTGTGCTGATTTTATTTACTACGCGGAGTTTATTTTGTTGGTTTGCGTCGATTGTTTGCATGAGCCGAAACTAGAACTTTGATCTGCCTTCCATTTTTTACAATTTAGTGTATGTGCATCTAAATAAAGAGAATCTGTTGCATTCCCCTTGGGGATCTGTTACATGTCCCTTTACTTAAAATAATAGCAACCACCACAAACAACCACATAGCGAAATAGTAACAACCAAATGAACCAAATAGCTAACAACCACATGACCCATGAGCCAAATACTTTAAATAGATAATAGCCACCTGAGCCAAATATTTATTAAATAGCTAACAAGCACATGAGCCAAGTATTTATTAAATAGCTAAGAACCAGTACATGAGCCAAATAATTAAAAGATCTAAAAGTCGCATGTGAGAGATTTTACTAGGAATGAAGTTGTCATAGGCGAGAGGGATCATGCTCTAACCTCCCATCAAGATCGGGAAGCACATAACACAAGGAGGTAGATATGTGGGGATTTTTGGTGTTTGAAAATAAAAATAAATACTCTAGGTGATCCAGAATCGGATCCAGGAGCCTGACAGGGCTCAAAAAGGCTCAAAAATAAAAGTTCTCGTAATCGAACGAAACCAATTCCATTGTGACCAGCTCGTCGCATTGATTCCGGCCATATATTCACTTTCTCAAACGGGCACCGTATGCAAGAGTTATCGCACTCTGACCGTTTTCCCAAACAGTTAAAAAGTAAAAAAAAAGGTCAACAGTCAATACGTGACGTGGCACTCTCTGGATGTGACACGTGGCAATGGCAGTGTGAAAAGTGGCAGCAGTTGACTGGGCAGATGTGGATGGCAGATCCAATCAAAATCTGACACATGGAAAAATCTGGTCAAATGTTGAGGTGCCACGTAGCCCAGGCATGGGCAGCCACGTGGCACCAGGTCAGGGTCGAATGGCAAGTTCCAAAAATATTTGGGGGTCCATGGGTTTTGAACCCATGACCACCCACCAAGACCAAGCGCCTTAGAGGAGATCCATTACGAATGCACCTTTCTTGTTTAAATGAACCACATTTAATTTATTTAAAGTGTAAGTGTTTGTATTGGAGGGCGAAAAGAGGTTGGGGCTAAGCCCCAGCCCACACTTTTATTTAGTCATATGACCAAAAAGAGGGACCGCACACCAGTCAAGGGGGATAAGCCCAATAATTAAACAGAAAATGGTTTTTAAACCATATATTAATGACTTTTGGGGATTTCTCACTGATTTTTAGCCCAGAAAATGGATTTTTGGGGGATTTTGGGCCATTTGAAGGGGGATTTGAGCCCAGATTTTGTGAGGAAGTTGGGGATGGATAACCAACTTCAGATATATAAAAACCAAGCCTATTTGAGGGCATGGAGGACAGTCATATCAGATTTATGTTGAAGCAAAGCCAAGCCAAAGCCATTTTTATGCAGGGAAGTTGTTGAGGGACAGACGCTTGCAGGCCATTTCTGGGAGCTCCGATCATCCGTTTTGCGTGCCATTTCTTCTTCTGGGTTCTAGATATATGAAATAACATGACCAGATCAGTCTTGTAGCCTAATGGCACTACTACAATGTACTTTTTGAGCTTTCAACAAAAATAAAGAAGCCTCCCCCCACTGAGACAAAGGCCCGGAGACGTAGGCAATTTTGTGCCAAACTCCATTATCACTTCTCTTGTTATGGTTTGTTGTTCTTATTGCTTTAGTTCAGATCTATATTTTGTATTATGGCTGTGATATATTCTCTCATATTCATCCTCTTTCATTAGCTTCTTAAATGGTTAATAATCACATGCAATTAAAAACTCAACCACATTCATTAAAAGATCTTTTCGGATCAAGTGGTATCATATCTAGTTGACGTTTGGATTTGAGTTTTGCATGTTAACCAGGGAAATTCTACAGCGTGGTGAAGGCAAGCTTGTTAAAGAGAATCCATTGATTGGATTGAGAAACAGAGCTTCTCACCATGAGAAGATGGCATCGGAAGAAGGGCTTTCTCAGGATGAGAAAGAGTTTCGGAAAACTTTCCTTGCTATGTCGGAGACGGTGAAAGTTTTGTATGAGGATTACTTGGAATGGAAAAGACCAAATCTGGGTGAATATTCAAAGGCAAAAAATAAGAGGAAGAGGATCCTCCTCAGATTCCTCCTTCACCTCCATCATCACCTCCTTCTTCTCCTTCTTCTTCAAGTTCAAATTCTAAATCTAATACAAAGAAACATGTTCATAAACATAAGAATGAAATGCCATTGTTAAAACTTGATGTTAAATTTGAGTTACCCATATATGATGGTGAATCAAATGTAGAGAAACCTGACAATTGGATCAAACAGATAGAAGTTTACTGCAGTGTGCAACAGATCAAGGATGAGGCCACACAAATCAAGTTGGCATCTTTGAGACTTGCAAGCACGACTCTCATTTGGTCGCAAAGCAAGTTGCAAAACGGAACGCAACAAGTGGGTAATGTATTTCCATCATGGAAAAGCTTCATTTATGCACTTAGGAAACAATTCTATCGTTTGGGTTATAAAGAAAAAACATCAATTGAATGGCAATCTTTAAAACTAAGAAAATGACAAACAATGAAAGAGTATACTGATGGATTTCGAAAAATGGCATTGATGTTAGATATCCCTTTACATACACAGGAAACCCTTATGAAGTATATAGGAGGTTTTCCTGCACATATTAGAAACATTGTATTCATGTTTGGATCCACTAACCTTGATGAGGTTTCTGTTCAAGCTATGTATATTGAAGAAGGAAAAGTAGGTGTGTCACGGGAGTCATCTTCTTCAAGGAAAGAGGACAAGAGGAAATCGCATTGGAAGAATTCAAATGCAGTGACGAGGGAGGAAGGGAATCCCTCTTGCAAGCATTGCAAAAAACAGGGACAGGATGAGGACAGATGTTGGTAGTTGCACCTTGAGAAGAGGCCAAAGTGGTTCAAGGAAAAGAAGGGAATGCAAATAGTGGCAGTGACAACAAGACCCACAGACTTGGGATCAGATTCAGGTGATGAATCAAAGATATCATTTGTTGGTATGACAGGTAAAATTGGTGAAGGCATTGATTGTAGAAGTAACTTGTTTCATATAAGGACCATCATGTGACACACTAAGATAGACACATTAATCGGCAGTGGATCTCAAGCTAATCTAATCTCAGAAGAATTGGTTAAGCAATTGGGGTTAAAAACACAAACTCATCATAATCCTTACACACTTAAATGGATAAGCAATCATCATCAAATGCACATAACAAAGAAGTGCACAATCAAATTTGCAATTTCATCTAAGTATGTGGACGAGGTAATATGTGATGTAGTGTCATTAAGTGAATGTGGAATGGTCTTAGGTAGTCCATACTTATATGATCGTAAGGCAATCTTCTACATGACAAAGAATCAATATCAATTAACCAAAGCAGGTCAAGATTATGTGGTTCATGCTCATCATGTTAAGGCAAATAAAAC
>ML778364.1:730776-753029 GCA_009831015.1 Picea engelmannii
AGGTAGTCCATACTTATATGATCGTAAGGCAATCTTCTACATGACAAAGAATCAATATCAATTAACCAAAGCAGGTCAAGATTATGTGGTTCATGCTCATCATGTTAAGGCAAATAAAACACTTCAAACAATGGAACAATTAATGAAGGCAATGCAAGCAAGCAACAAACCAATAATTGTTTCAAATGAAGTAATCGATCTTAAGAAAGAACAAGAAATGATTGTTGAATGGAAAATCAATCATAAGTTGCTTCAAGATAAGCTCATGTCGTGCAAATATTACAAGTATATCAACTCATTTGCAGTCGTCTTTTTTATGCTATCATTAGTAATGTTGTCTACATGAATGTTAGTGGCTTCAATAAGATGTAGCAGGGTTCAAATGGCTAACAATATGTTGTGAGTTGTCATGATTGTGTTACAGTTGATCTTGATGAGACAGGTGCACAGGATAGAATTCAGAGACAGAGGACAAGTCGGGTGGCCTATCCCGAGCTTGTTGACTAGTCAGTAACCTTTTGGGGACCAAAAGGTCCTTTAGTGGGGAGGTGTGATCCAGAATCAGATCCAGGAGCTTGACATGGCTAAAAAAGGATAAAAAATGAAAGTTATCAGAATCAGACGAAACCAATTCCATTGCGGTCGGCTCGTCTCGCTAATTATGTCCATATATTCACTTTCTCAAACGGGTGTCGTATGCGAGATTTATCGCACTCTGACCATTTTCCCAAATAGCTAAAAAGTCAAAACAAAAAGTCAACAGTCAAAAGGTGACATGGCACTCTCTAGAGGTGACACATGGCAATGGCAGTGTGACAAGTGGCAACAGTTGACTAGGTAGATGTGGATGGAAAATCCAATCAAAATCTGACACATGGAAAAATCTAGTCAAATGTTGAGGTGCCACATGGCCCAGGCATGCACAGCCACGTGGCACTAGGTCATGGTCGAATGGAAAGTTCCAAAAAAATTTGGGGGTCCATGGGTTTTGAACCCACGAGCACCCACCAAGACCAAGCGCCTTAGAGGAGATCCATTACCAATGCGCCATCATGTTTCTTGTTTAAATAAACCACATTTAATTTATTTAAAGTGTAAGTGTTTGTATTGGAGGGCGAAAAGGGGTTGGGGCTAAGCCCCAACCCACATTTTTATGCAGTCATATGACCACAGAGAGGGAGCGCACACCATTCAAGGGGACTAAGCCCAATAATTAAACAGAAAGTGGTTTTTAAACCATATATTAATGAATTTTTGGGATTTCTGACTGATATTTAGCCCAGAAAATGGATGTTTTGGGGATTTTGGGCCATTTAAAGGGGGATTTGAGCCCAGATTTTGGGAGGAAGTTGGGGATGGATAACCAACTTCGGATCTATAAAAACCAGGCCCATTTGAGGCTATGGAGGACAGTCAGATCATATTTATTCTAAGGCAAAGCCATGCCAAAGTCATTTTTATGCAGGGAAGTTGTTGAGGAGTAGACGCTTGCAGGCCATTTTTGGGAGCTTCGGCCATCCGTTTTGCGTGTCATTTCTTCTGTTGGGTTCTATATATCTGGAAGAACATGAAAAGATTAGTATTGTAGCCAAATGGAACTGTTGCGATGTACTTTTTGAGCTTTGAACAAAAATAAAGAAGCTTCCCCCCACTGAGACAAAGGCCCAAAGACGTAGGCAATTTTGTGCCGAACTCCGTTATCACTTCTCTTGTTATGGTTTGTTGTTCTTATTTATTCAATTCATATCTATATTTTGTATTATGGCTGTGATATATTCTCTCATATTCATCCTCTTTCATTAGCTTCTTAAATGGTTAATAATCACATGCAATTAAAAACTCAACCACAGTCATTAAAAGATCTTTTCGGATCAAGTGGTATGAGAGCTAGTTGACGTTTGGATTTGAGTTTTGCATGTTAACCAGGGAAAATCTACAATGTGGTGAAGGAGATCTTGTTAAAGAGAATCCATTGATTGGATTGAGAAAGAGAGATTCTCACCGTGAGAAGATGGCATCGGAGGTAGGGATTTCTCAGGATGAGAAAGAGTTTCGGAAAAATTTCCTTGGTATGTCGGAGATGGTGAATGTTTTGTATGAGGATTACTTGGAATCTTAAAGACCAAATCTTGGTGAATCTTCATAGGGAAAAAGTAAAGAGGAAGAGGATCCTCCTCAGATTCCTCCTTCACCTCCATCATCACCTCCTTCTTCTCCTTCTTCTTCAAGTTCAAGTTCTAAATCTAATACAAAGAAACATGTTCATAAACATAAGAATGAAATGCCATTGTTAAAACTTGATGTTAAATTTGAGTTACCCATATATGATGGTGAAGTAAATGCAGAGAAACTTGACAATTGGATCAAGCAGATGGAAGTTTACTGCAGTGTGCAACAGATCAAGGATGAGGCCACACAAATCAAGTTGGCATCTTTGAGACTTCCAGGCACGACTCTCATTTGGTGGCAAAGCAAGTTGAAAAACAGAACACAAGAAGTGGGTAATGTATTTCAATCATGGAAAAGCTTCATTTTTGCACTTAGGAAACAATTCTATCCTTTGGGTTATAAAGAAAAAGAATTAATTGAATGGAAATATTTAAAACTAAGAAAAGGACAAACAGTGCAAGAGTATACTGATGGCTTTCGAAAAATGGAATTGATGTTAGATATCCCTTTACATACACAGGAAACCCTTATGAAGTATATAGGAGGTTTACCTCCACATATTAGAAACACTGTATTCATGTTTGGACCCACTAACCTTGATGAGGTTTATGTTCAAGCTACGTATATTGAAGCAGGAAAAGCAGGTGTGTCAGGGGAATCATCGTCTTCAAGGAAAGAGGACAAGAGGAAATGGCATGGAAAGAATTCAAATGCAGTGACAAGGAAGGAAGGGAAGCCCTCTTGCAAGCATTGCAAGAAAGAGGGACATGATGAGGACAGATGTTGGCAGTTGCATCCCGAGAAGAGGCCAAAGTGGTTCAAGGAAAATAAGGGAATGCAAACAGTGGCAATGACAATAAGACCCACAGACTTGGGATTGGATTCAGGTGATGAATCAAAGATCTCATTGGTTGGTATGACAGGTAAAATTGGTGAAGGCATTGATTATAGAAGTAACTTGTTTCATATAAGGACCATCATGCGACACACTAAGATAGACACATTAATTGGCAGTGGATCTCAAGCTAATCTAATCTCAGAAGAATTGGTTAAGAAATTGGGGTTAAAAACAAAACTCATCATAATCCTTACACACTTAAATGGATAAGAAATCATCATCAAATGCACATAACAAAGCAGTGCACAATCAAATTTGCAATTTCATCTAAGTATGTGGACGAGGTAACATGTGATGTAGTTTCGTTAAGTGAATGTGGAATGGTCTTAGGTAGTCCATACTTATATGATCGTAAGGAAATCTTCTACAGGACAAAGAATCAATATCAATTAACCAAAGCAGGTCAAGATTATGTGGTTCATGCTCATCATGTTAAGATAAATAAAACACTTCAAACAATGGAACAATTAATGAAGGCAGTGCAAGAAAGCAACAAACCAATAATTATTTCAAACGAAGTAATCGATCTTAAGCAAGAACAAGAAATGATTGTTGAATGGAAAATCAATCGTAAGTTTCTTCAAGATAAGCTCATGTCGTGAAAATATTACAAGTGTATCAGCTCATTTACAGTCATCTATTTGATGCTATCATTATTAATGTTGTCTACATGGATTATAGTGGCTTCAATAAGATGTAATAGGGTTCAAATGGCTAACAATATGCTGCCAGTTGTCATGATTGTGTTACAGTTGATCTTGATGAGACAGGTGCACAGGATAGAGTTCAGAGACAGAGGACAAGCTGGGTAGCCTATCCCGAGCTTGTTGACTGGTCAGTAACCTTTTGGGGACCAAAAGGTCCTTTAGTGGGGAAGTGTGATCCAGAATCGGATCCAGGAGCCTAACAAGGCTCAAAAAGGCTCAAAAATGAAAGTTCTCAGAATCGGATGAAACCAATTCCATTGCGACCGGCTCGTCGCACTGATTCTGACCATATATTCACTTTCTCAAATGGGCATCGTATGCAAGAGTTATCACACTCTGACCATTTTCCCAAATAGTTAAAAAGTCAAAAAAAAAGTCAACGGTTAGAAGGTGACGTGGCACTCTCTGGAGGTGACATGGGGAAATGGTAGTGTGACAAGTGGCAACAGTTGAATGGGCAGATGTGGACGGTAGATCCAATCAAATTCTAACACATGGCAAAATCTAGTCAAATGTTGAGGTGCCACGTGGCCCAATATGGGCAGCCACGTGGCACCAGGTCACGGTCGAATGGCAAGTTCCAAAAATATTTGGGGGTCCATGGGTGTTGAACCCACGACCACCCACCAAGACCAAGTACCTTAGAGGAGTTCCATTACAATGTGCCACCATGTTTCTTGTTTAAATAAACCACATTTAATTTATTTAAAGTGTAAGTGTTTGTATTGGAGGGCGAAAAGGGGCTGGGGCGAAGCCCCAACCCACATTTTTATGCATTCATATGACCACAGAGAGGTAGTGCGCACTAGTCAAGGGGGATAAGCCCAATAATTAAACATAAAGTGGTTTTTAAACCATATATTAATGATTTTTGGGGATTTTTGACTAATATTTAGCCAAGAAAATGGATTTTTGGGGGATTTTGGGCCATTTGAAGGGGGATTTGAGCCCAGATTTTGGGAGGAAGTTGGGGATGGATAACCAACTTCAAATCTATAAAAACCAGGCCTATTTTGAGGCCATGGAGGAGAGTCTGATCAGAGTTATGCTGAAGCACAACCAAGCCAAAGCCATTTTTATGCAGGGAAGCTGTTGAGGAGAAGACACTTGCGGGCCATTTCTGGGAGCTCCAGTCCTCCATTTTTCATGTCGTTTCTTCTTCTGGGTTCTAGAGGTCTGGAAGAACATGACCAGATTAGTCTTGTAGCTTAATATCACTTATGTGATGTACTTTTTGAGATTTGAACAAAAATAAAGAAGCCTCCCCCCACTGAGACAAAGGCCTGGAGACGTAGGCAATTTTGTGTCGAACTCCATTATCACTTCTCTTGTTATGGTTTATTGTTCTTATTGCTTCAGTTCAGATCTGTATTTTGTATTATGTTTTTGATATATTCTCTCATCTTCATCCTCTTTCATTAGCTTCTTAAATGGTTAATAATCACATGCAATTAAAAACTCAACCACAGTCATTAAAAGATCTTTTCGGATCACAAGGGATGCTCTCAAGTTCTTTATATTGGTTTCTCATTTCCTATCATAGTGTGGAGGGTGGGAAGCACATAACATAGGGAGGTGGATATATGGGGCTTGTTGGTGTTTGAAAATAAATACTCTAGGGATGCTCTCAAGTTCTTTATATTGGTTTCTCATTTCCTATCATAGTGTGGAAGGTGGAAACCTAAGTGTTAAGTGTCAATCATTTTTGAATGAATTATAAAGGTAAGGGTGAGGAGATTCTTGAGATATTTATATTGGTTTCTTATTTCTTATTACAGGATGGAAACTCATTTCTTATTACATGATGGAAACTCATTTCCTATCATAGGATTTGAATAAATCATAAGGGTAAGGATGAGGAGATTCTTGAGTTATTTATATTGGTTTCTCATTTCTTATTAGAGATGGAAACTCATTTCTTATCATAGAATTTGAATGAATTATAAAGGTAAGGGTGAGGAAATTCTTGAGTTATTTATATTGGTTTCTCATTTCCTATTACATGATGAAAACTCATTTCCTATCATAGGATGGAAATTGAGTGTTAAGTGTGAGTGATGTTTGACTGGAGAGGATTTTTGAGTTATTTATATCCGTTTCTTATTTCCTATCATAATATGGAAACTCAATGTTAAGTGTGAGTGATGTTTGAGTGAAGTATATGTAACAATTCGCCAAAATCATATATTCATCCATCACTTATTATGTAGAGATATACAAGATAGTGCATACATAAGTATGATCTTAAGTTTAGTGGTGAAGTTCACTTGGACCTTACTAAAATAACCGGAAGAGAAATTATTGTGAAATTGGATGTTGGGATCATTAAGTTTATTAGCCATTACAAATTATGAAATCTAAAACTAGGTAGATACAAAATTTGATGTAACTTGTGAGTTGTATTAGATGAAATCCTATCAAAAACTTGATGTAAGTTATGACATGTACTAGACCAATTATTCTTCGTGTAATAGGATTATTGAATTGGTTTACAGTTATTATGGAGAAGCAATATTCAATTGCATTAAAGAGGATATTTATGTATCCATAAGGTACAAAGGATATACATGCTTACCATCATTGTCATGATGCATTGAATACACATTAATATTTTCTTAGCATTGTTGATTCGCTAGGAAACATCAATAGTTGGGAAATCCAATAATTAGGTTTACACATTTTTTTTTTTTAATGGTGGAGTTATTTTTATGTTAGTAAAAAACAAACATATTTAGCTTTGTGAAGTTAGTAAAAGGCTACAACACACGCATATAGGGAAGCATTATGGTTTCATTGGATGATTAAGGAGTTAGATATATCTCGAATCATATTTAGGTCTGTGAAGCTCAGTAAAAGGATACCATACCAACATGTAAGAAAGAATTATGGTTGCATTGGATGATTAAGGAGTTAGATCTATCTAGATATGGAGTTATGAATAATTGTAAGTATCGTATAAGGTTGAAGCATGTAAACATTTAGTATCATTCTAACAAAAAAAATAGTGGATTGGAGGAAAGATCTAAGATCTTATGATACTAAATTTGCATCTTATAAAAAGTGTTATGAATGCCTAATTTTCCTATGTTAAAGCCTATTTTGTGCACCAATACCTATCACGTTTCTATCTATTCTCATAATAGTTGTTTAAATTTCTAAAATTTCCTTATCTAAAAAATAACTTATAATTTCTTTCTATCGAAATGTTCCAAAACATTGAGTTGTTTTGCATATCTAAATATCAATGTATTTTCCCCTGTAACTCACATATTTATCTATAATTCATATCCTTATTGACTAGAAAGATTTAATTACATATTTATTTATTTTTTATATGTATTTCTCCCCTTTTCCTTTTCCCCTCGGAGAGTTCCTCTTTTGCTTTTGCTTTTCCCCTAGGACTACTCAGTTCCACGTGTGATTTGATTTATTTAGAATAATCCCTTTTGATGCATATTTAAATGTTCCATCCCTCACTTTTTATCATCTAAATTTGGTCAAATTGAGATATAGTTTTCTCTTTTCTTCAATTTTTTTTATTACTTTTATTTTTTTATGCTTCCTTTCTTATATATTCCTTCTTCATCTTGCAATTTTTCTCTTCCTCTATCCCTCCTCTCATTTTTATTATTACTCATTTATTTTTTATATTTTTCATACTTCTTATCTCAATTAGTGAAATTTCATTTTTATTTTAGCAATAAACATGTACCAATCTCATTTATTTTTATCCATTTTACCTCATTTATGTTTAATATGTTGTGTTTAATTTGCTTTCTTTCATATGTAAGACTTAGTTTTTCCTTTATACCTAAATATTTGTTATTCCATCGCAATATTAAAAATACATGATAGAAAGATTTTGTTTTTCCTCTTCTTAAATATGTGTTATATTCATTAAAATATGAAAAATATATGATAAAAAGATTTTTTTTGTCCTCTTCTTAATTATGTGTTATATAGTTGTTATGTCATTGTAATATGCAAAATATTTGATAGAAAGATTTTATTTGTCCTCTTCTTAAATATGTGTTATATTCATTCAATATTCTTAAAGTTTTCCTTATTTATCTTTGAAAGATTCAATGGTAGTTTAGAAACTAATTTGAAATTAGCAAACAAAATATTTATAATTCAAATTAAAAATGTTTGAAACATATATAGAAGAAAAAGGAAAAAACAACATTTCTTAAATTATACCCTTAACCTATTAATATTATGAATTATAAAATAAAAAATATTATGATTTCTCAAAAGAGGATATAAGTGATTTGTCAAAAGAGAAAAAATAAGTATTTTACATGCATATAATTATTATGTAATTTTTATTTTTTCATTTTATATTTAAAACAATACAAATATTATCTCTTCTTATTATATAATTTAATTTAAAAAAAAAATTATTATATTTCTTTTATGACCCTAAATAATTATGCATAGAGTACAATGTATATATTATATAATCATGTATAGAGTACAATGCATAAATTATATATTGTGTATTAATCATAAATAAAATTTGTTGTGTAGATGTTTGCATCTTAGATTATTATATCAATGAATTTTCCAATTTTCCAAAATGATTATAAAAATTTAAAACATTAATGATATGATAATTCATTAGCATTTATTCTATTTTTCTTGATGTTATAGCAAGATTTGCTTCACCATTGCTATCTTGCACAAAGGGCTTTTTTCCATTTCCCTACACAGACTTATCATCCCCTTTTTGATGAATCTAGAGCTAAAACATACATTTTTCCACATATATGCTCCCTATCAGTTATACAAGATGCGTATACGCTTGATTCTCCACTGCAGCTCGCATATATCGGGATTTGTGCCAG
The DNA here is from genome assembly GCA_009831015.1 of Picea engelmannii. Taxonomy (NCBI): domain Eukaryota; kingdom Viridiplantae; phylum Streptophyta; class Pinopsida; order Pinales; family Pinaceae; genus Picea; species Picea engelmannii. The sequence continues at coordinate 739,398 of ML778364.1, forward strand.
GAAATACAAAATGAGGTCGGGCTTCCATGTCACAAAAAAAGATCTCTGATCCTTGACCTTCCATATACTAGAAACGTTCTGACTTGGCCCTTTAGTTGCATTCTGGAGGATACAAGAGCACAATTTCAAACTATGGAAAAAGAGGAGAAAGCATTCAACTTTGAGAGAAAATTTACTCTAGAGAAATTACTTCATATTGAGTCTACATCCCTTTGTCCCTCAAGTCTGAACATAGTGTTCAGCCCCCAAGCTCTTCCCTTATTGTTGAGAGGACCTCTTTGCCTCTTTCTTATGAGATTGCCTTTGGTGGAGGATTGAAGTGGTGGAGACCTAGTTGGAAGGAACTTGGTTTCTTGGTTTTGAACCATGCCGACACGAAAGTCTGTAATGTTGAACTTCTGTTGATCAATTATTAATAGAAATACTCATTTCTCGTCCTATTGGTGTCTTGCAAATATATGATTACTATCCATGGGCATGTTTGTAATGTCTATTAATGGATTATGCTATCTGATGTGATAACTCCTTTTATATCATCATTATATACTTGATTTGCTTGTTTGTCGAGAACTTCTTGCAGGTATAAAGCTTTGGGTCAACGTGCTCAATGGTGGAACATCATCAAACGTTGGATCGAGGTAGGCCTCTTTCTTGTATTGCACATTAGTCTATATATCATATGTTGGAATTGGGTTGATTTATGCAGTTAGACCTGTCTGTTGTGGTTTACCCTTGGCCATAGAGATTTTTTCCCTTGTAGCAGAAATGGTGACTCCACTGGGGAAAGATCTTCCTTCTAAGGGTTGAAGTAATTTTTCTTCTTACATTGCTCTTTTTCCTTTGTGTTTATTGTCGTATCACTGCTTGATAGATCATGTTCACTCTGAGTCTGATTTTTCATCCTTTTACCCTTTCTCGGCCTTGTTTTAAAACATATGGGCCCTTTTTTCCTTGACAGTCGCGTATACACACTTGTTGTCTCACTGCAAGGAGCATATATACGCTATGTTCTCCTGAACATTCATGTATACCACTTCCCCTTGCCTATTTTCTTGGTTGAGTGACTGTTGGGTAAGATTTAAGGATTGTTGAGCCTTCTTAGGTCTCTGTAGTGTCTGTTGAGATTATCTGGGATGACGGGAAGCCTGTTTGGAGTTGAATTTTTGGGCGTAGTCTTTCTCTTTGTTTTCTATTTTTAATTTGTCCTTGGCTTATAGGTTGTTTGCTTGGTTCCCTAGTATTCTGCTTGAGTTACTGCTTTTATACATAGTAGAATTCATATGTCAATTTTCTTATCAGCCCATGCATTTTCTTTTTGGAATATTGAAAATACAAAAAGATAGGCATTTTGCATTGGTTGACATTTTTGTCTTTGAATTTTTATCAATAGCTTGGCACATTTAGCGAAAGATTGTATTTTACTTCTGAATTGTAGATTTGAAATTGAAGTCTGCACTATTTTTATTAGCATATAATTCATTGAAAAGTTAAAGATAGACTTTGCATTATATCCATATTTATTTTCTGGTAGAGTCAATACACCATGAGTTTCACTTCCATACCTTTTTGAGTAACCACGACCAATAAAATTTATGCTTTAAACTAAAATTGATTAGTCACGATTTTATTTTTAGGGTGCACAAACTAGCTTAGGATTTAGTGCCCTGGAATAGGATTTTGTGAGTAAACTTCTCCAAGGCAATTAAATCAACATATGTGTCTGAGACAGGGAGTTGAGAAGTCCATTGTATAATTGGTAATATTAGGAGGCTCCGCTCACACTGGAGTTAATCACGAGGTCGCGTGAAGTTAGTTGAAGGGATAACCCCTGGATACTCACCTAGCGTCAAAGATATTTATGTGTATTTATTCGTATTTGGGGATATTGCTAGTGCCCATACCTCTATGAGAGGCGGTTCTTTCAAGGTTTCGAGCTTTGCTACCCTGCCCATACGGTGATCTGGACTTACGACTGCTCACCTGTGCATCGGTTATACAGTGGTTTACTAGTTCCTTGACTTAGGTATCTCATAGGTTACTTGCAGGGGTTATTTTTCTTGTATCCTGAGTCAGATAAGGGTCGGACATCACACAGCCTTTATAGAGGATTACCTCTCCATGGGGATCTGACCGACTGGTTGTTAAGCTCACGAGGACCCTTATAACTGATTCTGTTACCTCCAAACTTTAGCAGGGAGTCTCAAGTCCCTCCTGGACGAGACATACCTTCTTTTGTGAGGGAGGACACTCAACCACTTTAGCCCCTTTGCATGCATATTGGTCGTTTAACTTTTTGGTATTCTCTTTGACTACTAGTCGACCTTAGGTGTCTATTTTGGGTTTCATCATTATGGACAATGGAGTTTATTTTTCTCCCTCATTCACTACTACCCACCCCATGATACCTGCTAATTTCATGGGGACGGACCCTTCCGTTTTTTCCAATGGTATGCATAACTACAATGTTCAGACCGTACCTTGGGTCTCTAGCCATTTTCGTGTTGATATGCCTTCCCTCATGCAACCCTCTCCCTGGCCCACATATATGAATCCTAGCATTGGACCCAGGGGAACTATGGATCCGATGCCTACTTCTTCGTTTGATATGAGTCATGTCCCAATGGGAGGTTGGAACCTTCCCCCCTATGGATCCAATACTAGCTATGCTCTTTCAGGAGACAGTACTCAGATGAGTGCTTATCCCACTTATTACCCCCCACCCATGTATCTTTCGTCCGCCATGTCAGTTCCTTTGAACACTTTTTCCATAACAAGTCCTCAATTACCACCAGGTCTTTCATATGGAGAGAACCAGTTTTACGGTTCGGGCTACCCTCTTTATGGGACCCCTTCACAAAGGGGAAACATATATCCTCACTCGAATAATCCTTATCCTACCTTGATCTCTTCACAGACCTAAGTGAAGATGCTCGTCCAAACCTCTTCAGACCATTTTGGAGTGAACCAACACCTTTCTAGGCTAGGGCAAGAGGTATACCAAGACCCTGCCTGGCTTGCATTTTTTCAGAATCAATCTTTCCCTGGACTGTGGAATCAAATGCTACCATCTATCGCTAGCCCAGTCATTGTCAATCATATTGGTGCTCTATCGCCAACCTCTTCCAGACATGTTGGAGATGGGTCGACTTCTTCTACAAACTACGTCGACAACTTACCCCCAATCTCTACCAATTATGTTGGGCTCACCGTTCTTTTTCCCCAAATCATAGCCATGTCACGTCTCTCGCTTTTGTTCATCATACAAGAGATGACTCTCTTTCCCCTGCTAGTTACATCGAGAATCCCAGACGCCTCAGACATAAGCCTAAATTCTTTTGCAGGACTTGCGAAGGAAGTCACCTTACTCGTTTGTGTCAAATTACTGCTAAGATACCAGAAGCATGGGGCTCACCCAAGAGCCCTTCAAATTCTAAATAATTTGTGGTTTCTCTTCACACCACTTCTCCCTTGACCATATCAAAGGTTCCACTGACACAATATTCTCCCAACCTCACCCCCTTTGTTAAGGGTGAAGCGTCTCTTGCCCCCGTTACTATGCATCCTCTTCAGCCTATAATTGAAGAAGTGGCCACACTAGTGAAATCTCTGGTCAACCCTACTCTCCCCAAAGAGAATGATGCACCTTTCAGTCATGTCATCAACATTTCAAATCCTCCCCCTTCTGACCGAGAGAGATTTATTCTTCCCCTGAATTCTCTCCCTCCAAGTCCTGACGAGGTTCCTTTCGATTGGGACGACCTGATGGGATATCCCATTCCCCCACCTATGTATTTTCCATTAAGAGACATTATTCAAACCATCACAGAGATTGTATCCTCCGTTAGCACCTTCTCCTCCTTGACTTGGAAAGCCTTGAGTTTTCCCAAGCTCTTGTCAGTTATCCGCAAGATACTGACTTTCGGCAGAAGGCCAGGACGAGATCCTTGGCCTCCCCCTTTACATGTTGATTAGACTCCTAATAACGAGTCTTAGTTAACCTCTTTTCCAACTCATCTAAAAACTGAAAAGATCGTCGAGTGATTTGTCCCTTTCACACTCATTAAAATTGGATTTGAAAGATCATGAGTCTTAGTTAAGATCTTTTCTGACTCGCTATCAAAAATAGAAAAGATTGTGGATTGAACTTGTCTTTTTCACACTCGTAAATTGGACTTGAAAAGATGTCTATTTGGCACAATTTTACCCCTTTTTCACACCAATTAGACTAAAAGATATAAAAAAAGACATTTTTTGGCATTAAGTTGTGATTGCAGCTCATGCCCTTGCTTGATGTATTGATCCTTTAGCCGGTTCCCACTTTGCGTTATAAACCGTTGCCTAAGCAGTTTGCATCCTCAACCAAGCAGAGCCTTGTTTTTATCCTTCACAATTTGACACCCTATACCCTGGAGGGAGCATCACCCCAAGTGTCCATCTTCCGCATTCATTTCCTTGCGTTGAGCATAGGTACGTTCCACTGTTGGAACAAGTTTTGCTTACTTGTGACACTCGTTCCCTCCTCTGTATCATAGCATTCATTTGTTATGAAAAAACATAAAACGGCGGGCAAGAAGGGAATACTATATTGTAATTGGTAGTGATCATGTCGCCTTTGAACAGATCACAAAGTTATCGAGTCCTTGTGTCATCATAATTTTGGGTTCAACATGGCCTTAGGAATCAGACCTCGCTACAGAGTTTTCTCTACCGACTAGTTACTCTTTTAATCCCTATAGAGAATGTTAGTGATGCCTCCTGCATCTAATTGTCACATCATTGAGTCCATGTTGTCGGAGTCCACCATATGTCTCATTCTCTTGTTCAAAGGAAGGCTATCAACCTGTGTCAGCCACTCCTCAGAAATCTTGACTTTGCATGTCGACCATACCCTGAGTTTGTCTCAAAATCACATGATACTTTGGTATTATCATGCACCCTAGCCCTACTTTCATCATTGGTAGGTCACCTTGAACCCAACAATCGACATTTCATCATTGTTCGTTGACTGGGTAGTTTCTCTTGTGTTCAATGACAAGACAACTATTCATACTTTGGGGTTCATGCAGTGTATTGGATGACATTAGCCTTATTGGTGGTTTCCTCGCCTTTTTTAGCAGTTTTTCATCATTGCCTGCTATTGAGAGGTTCGTTTTCGTGTACCGCTTGCATTTGGCACACGCGAAAGATGCACAGGGTTGTTGGTTCATGAACATGTTCTTCGTCCAATCTCCACCAAAATGTGAAGCTCCTGCTTTGTTCCTCATGCTCACTGATGAGAGATTCCTCAATGCTCTCCTTTCAGCGGGTCTCTTTCCATCGACTTCAGCTCATTTATTCTGGATACAAGACCTAGAGTTTTATGAGTACCTTGAGGCTTGCAGTCATTAGTGGCAAGCTCTCTCGCCATTGATAGATGGGAATACATCAATGTCTCGTGATAAATGGATCTCTCAAGTGTTCGACACCAACTCCTTTATTCACATTTGTAAAGATGTACTCGGTGTCTTGATACCTACTTTCATTATCAGTAGGTTGGCTCGCATTTGTTAACGGTATACTTCAATGACCAGTAATCAAACGATGTCTCATCATGTTTGACCTCAACTTATTTATTCACATGATGTAGACTTGCACCATTGGAGGATAGTGTAGAAGACTTGAAGACATCACTATGTGGCCACAGCTTTCCTGAGTTGTTGCTTCCATTTCATTGGACCAATACCTATTTGACTTCAGTGATCATGGAAGATCATATTATACTCCATTGTATACAGATATCTTCAGATTGATTTTTGAGAATGGTTTCACTGGGCCTTGTTCGTGACTATGACAGTTTTTGGCATATAACCACATTTATATTTGCCTATTCATGGCCATGAACACTTGTTTGGTATATTTTCCACATGGATCTGCATTGTATTCTTGGTAGCCATGCGTGCAAAGTCAATACATAATGTAATGAGCAATTGAGTTCATCCAGTTGGTTCTCTATCACTCCAATTCTGGGTTATTTAAAATGTATTTTGGCCATCGCAGATACTCATCTGATCTCACACATTAGGGGGCATTTGTTATAGCAAGATTTTCCTTACCATTGCTATCTTTCACAGAGGGCCTTTTTCCATTTCCCTATGCAGACTTAACATCCCTTTTTTGATGAATCTGGAGCTAAAACATACATTTTTCCACATATATGCTCCGTATCATTTATACAAGATGCGTATACACTTGATGCTCTACTGAAGCTCGCATATATCGGGATTTGTGCCAGAAAATAGAAAATGAGGCCAGGTTTCCATGTCACGATTGAAGATCTCTAATCCTTGGCCTTCCATATACTGGAAACGTTCCGGCTCAACCCTCCAGTTGCATTCTGGAGACTATAAGAGCACAATTTCGAACTATGGAAAAAGAGGAGAAAACATTCAACTTTGAGAGCAAAGTTGCTCTCGAGAAATCACTTCATATTGAGTATGCATCCCTTTGTCCCTCAAGTCGGAACACAATGTTCAGCACCCAAGCTCTTCCCTTATTGTTGAGAGGACCTCTTTGCCTCTTTCTTATGATCTTTCCTTTGGTGGAGGATTGAAGTGGTGGAGACCCAGTTGGAAGGAACTTGGTTTCTTGGTTTCGAACCGTGATGACACAAAAGTATGTAATGTTGACACTTCAGTTGATCAATTATTAATAGAAATACTCATTTCCCGTCCTATTGGTGTCTTCCAAATATATGATTACTATCCATGGGCGTGTTTGTAATGTCTATTAATGGATTATGCTATCTAATGTGCTAACTCCTTTTATATCATCACTATATACTTTCTTTGCTTGTTTGTCGATAAATTCTTACACGTATAAAGCTTTGGGTCAAAGTGCTCAATGGTGGAACATCATCAAACGTTGGATTGAGGTAGGCCTCTTTCTTGTATTGCATATTAGTCTATATAGCATAAGTTGGAATTGGGTTGATTTCTCTAATCAGACCTATTTGTTGTGGTTTACCCTTGGCCATAGAGATTTTTTTCCTTGTAACACTTAAATTTCCTTTTTATTGTTAAAGTACATTATTTTAATTATCTAACTCAATCTAAAGTCATCACTTAATTACTTTAAGGTTATTAGAAGATATTATGTAGTATTTTATTTAACATATGTTTTATTTGATCATTTTTACCATATTAATTACCATGTGGGTATCTCTCTAGATTACATGGGCATTGCATGATCCATTGTATCAAAATATTGATGAAAATTAGTTATGATTTCACTTTTAGGGTTATGGTAATCCATATTTGGAAGGTTCATTCTATTTATGAGTGAAATTTGGTCAAATTTGATTTTTATTTGTTTCTCCTATCTTTGGTTTGTATTATCATAACCAAGTTGTGTTTACTATTTATATCTATAATGTTAATATTAAATATTCATTCTTCCTCTCGTATATACCACTAGTTTCTATAATAGTTCAAGTAATTAGCTTCATTTTTATTATATTTAAGAGGTTAACACTCAAAATTTGGCTATTATACCCTAGAATTATTATTTTTCTAAATTAACTACTCCTTTAATAATTTGCGTCTATATTTGATATTTGAACTCTATCTCATGTATGTATTGAATTACTATATAGATTTGTATATTAATGTATTATATCTTTCACATGTTGTTAGATATCATTGTATTCTATGACTCTATAACATTTATTGAATTACTATATGGATTTGTATATTAATTTATTATATCTCACATGTTGTTAGATATCATTGTATTATATGACTCTATCACTACACTTTAGTAAGGAATTGTTTTAGTTAATTGTCAATACCTTGACTTCTTGTTTAGGTTTTTTTTTTTTTTTTTTTTAAGACTTCAATATTTCATCATCTTCCTTTTTCTTTAGTTTGGTGAATTTATTTTCAAACTCTTAGATAAGTTTTTCCCCTCAACCTAAATGAAACACTTTTGTAATCATATTATAATGTAGGAAATTTTCTTATACTAAGGGATCACAAGCCATTATCTATTTCCATTTCTTTCTTATAATGCATATTTGTTTCTATATTGTTTGATTATCTTATTATGCCTGTCGATAGGCATGATATATAGTGTTGAGTTAGGTTTGACTTTCTATTAGTTCATGGTTGACCATAAAATATACACCCCTTTATCTAAAGTTTTAAAAAATAATAATTAATTTTAAATTTTAAATCTCATTTATCTGATATTTTATTAGCCAAAAACTTTGAAGTCTTATTGTTGCCTTCACTTCCCCCAATGTAAATGTAATAAATATTTCTACCATCTAGTCATTTCATGCTTACTCCTTCTCTCCCTATCTCCTTAAACAATGCTTTCATTATTATATTCGGCAGGTATATGCTACATAATAGCCTTGTTTTGGTATGTATATAGTATATAAAAATAGACTTACAAACACGTGTACATATTTAGATATTGAAAAACTTGTTGATTTTTATGAGACACAAAGAAATCCCAACATTCAATATTTGTTTCTTAATGTTTCCTTCTTCCCTCTCCCACAATTCAAGAAAATTATTCGATACAAAATAATCATGGTAAAGGGAATCCTTCACCCACCACGGAAGTTAATACATAATTTTGTTTCATTTCTCATTTATTTTACACCAAAGTAAAGTACTGAGAGAATATTAAACACTAAATGAGCATGTATTTTGGTGTGTAAGAGATATGTATTTTACTTTACTTCCCTTAATCCAGGTTAAGTTCTTTGCAAAGGGAAAGTGTTTGATTTAAATAAATATGTAAACCACTCTACAAAGAATCAAGTACTTCAACTAGTAATTGATATCCGACTTGGTTCACCAAGAAAAAATTGTTTAAGATTATTATGAGAATAAAGAATCAAGTACTTCAACTAATAATTGATATCTGACTTGGTTTAGTAAGAAAAATTTGTTTAAGATTATTATGAGAATGACATATGGTCTATAAAGGACAGTGTTTTAGTATTCTCAGTTTTAATGTAGCTTGGCCCATAATGGACAAGGATGTTAATACTCAAAAAGCGTGTTATTTCAATGAACTATCAATGCTCACTGCAAGTATTAAAGGAGATAACTACGGGAGAACTAGAAGTAATTTTTTTAATTTTTTTAATTGTCGACACGGAATATTTTTATGGTTCCATAAATTATTAAAAGATTATATTAGGTTAAATAAAAAGTTAATTTTCATGGGAAACATGAGTAAAGATCAATGACAAAAGATCAAGATAAAAGAAAAAGGGTTCATATCAATAATTAATAGTAAAATGTTACTTTGGTGAATATAAGGGATAATCTTTCCTTGGGGTGTAGAATAGTCGATGATGGAGTGTATTGTTAAGGAACCCTATTATGTGAAGTCAGCGGTTCGAAACCCTCTGTTTACTTTGTGTGTCGTGTGAGGGGTCATGTTGGCATGTCTAGGATTATAATGGTAGCATTCAGATAACACAACCACGTGTCATGTGAGTACGCGCCCAAGAGTTATTGATTTGCCCACTCAACAAAAAAAAATAAAAATATAAAGACAATATCAACATATACTTAATATAAGATAAATTGTTGTACAAACCTCATTATCCTTATCATATTTTATCAATCCCATATATATATATCGAATAATATTTGAGAAATATTTAGTATTTGAATTATTGGTTATGTGAATGTTACATAGAGAATATTTCCCATATTTATTTTCTATTAAGATTTCCCCTGTATCACTCACATTAAGGCGTTTACATTATTTATAATATATATGTCATTAAACAAAAAAAATTATGTAATAGTTGAATTTGATTGAATCCTCAAGTTGGTCCAACTAACTTGAGTAACTTGTTTAGTTTTTTGAATTATTTATTTTCATTTAACACTTGTAATTGTATCCTTATATATTCACTTAATTATCAAGGAAAGAGAGTTAAGATTGTATCATTTCACAAACAAAGGTTATTTTGAGTTTTTTCTTTTTCTAGGGAATTATTTGTGAATAAACTTTTGGGAACTTTCTTGTGTTTATGGATATTATTTGTACTTAAGATTGTATCATTTTACATACAAAGGTTATTTTGAGTTTTTTCCTTTTTTTAAGGGAATTATTTGTGAGTAAACTTTTGGGAACTTTCTTGTGTTTATGGATGGCATGAACAAAAATTGTTAGTTTGAATCACACTATTTAGCTTAAAAGGGAGATTGAGTGAGGCATGCAATGGGGGAACATATCCCATGGAATCAACCTTAAGAGCCCTTGAACATGGATTTGAAAGCACTCAATATAGTCCACTAGTCTTATATGGAGGTTATTTTTAGGTTATAAAAAATTGTTTCTCCATTTGTTGTCTCACGATTTACTCCGTCCTCCATGCATATGTGGGTTTATGTACATTATTACTTCTATATTTTATTGTATTTATTTATTGTTTATATATTTTATGTATAATTGGTATAATGTAGTTAGACTATATTTGTACTTCCCTAGAATATAATAGTGGTTAAATTATCACATGTATTAATTTATAATGAAAAAGATACTTGAAAAAAAAAAAACAATTACATAGATGTTGTCAGTTAGAGAAAGAAAAAAAACATTGGTACAGAAGAAAGGTTAAAAGTCATTTTGTAAATTATATGGTGTGACTCCAAGGGGGGCATATAGGGGGTTAAATGTACATGTAATGTGTAAATGTATATGTAAACTGTCAACCTAATAACAGAGGGGTCACATCTGAAATGTGTAAATAGGTATATATACAGATCTTGTAGTCATTATTGGGGACATGTGAATTGTGATGTATGAATGTATTTGGATATTTCGAAGAGATTCCCCTAGTATTTAAGGAGTTATTGTGTGACTCGTCTCTCTTATCTATCTTAGTTGTGGTCCACACTCACATTGGTGTACATGACGTCTATTTATTGTAATGTACCCCAAATTTATCACTTTTAAAAAATAATTTAAAAAATAAAGTAGGGTCATTAGAATTATTCATATTATGATTTGAATATCTTTTAACGTTTCTTACTATAATAAATATAGTGATTTGATTACTTATTTTATCTTCTATCATTTAGACAATTCGTGGATCAGTTGTAAAAGAAGACTCTATCCAAATCCCATTTTTAATTCCCATTCTTAATGAAGGTGGAAGGTAGTCAGGTTTCTTAAACAAATACATAATGTGATCACCATAACATTTTTAGTTTTGAACGCGAAAAACATAGGCATACTATGGTAACGATGTGTTAAGTTTTCTGCCCTAACCCAAAATTATTTTTGCGAGGGTTCTGCGTCAAGGCCAAGATTCGATCCTCATTGTTTAAAACTCACCCTCTTTAATGGTCAATTTCTATTGTATTCTTTATGGATATGGGTCGCATTTCCTTTATTTATACTATTGGTTCGCATTAAGTCCTTGTGTTTTCATTTTCTGACCTCACCGTAGAGAGTCTGGCATTCTCGGGTTACAAACCGCAATACATCCCTGTAGGTTGAGGTAAATTTTTCTTTATCAATGTACAAGATTTGGATTCATTCAGGGTTTACCCTAATCATGGATATATGCGGTTAATCATATGGTCAAGATTCTCACTATGCGATATTAATATTTTCAGAACCTTAATAAATTCCTAGAAGATTTAACCCTACACTTCATTTGAAAATACTATAGTTAGAATATATATATTAAGAGCATGTGTTATCTTCGGGGAGGTCACAAGTTCAAAACCTGCGGGGTAGGGATGTTCATATTGGTCCATTGTGACAAAGCTGGAAGGGTAGACGACCCTTGGGATAGAGGTTCACCCGGTGTGGGCCTAGGGATGTCTCGGCCCCTACTGAGTCACAAGTTATTGGTATATCTGGCTTGCGGGCCGTTGGATATACTCTTGAAAGGTTGTTGTTCCCATGGTTAAAAAAAAAAGAATATATATATTAACTTGCCTCGTCTTTGAAGAAAGAAACGAACGGGGTTTTCTGTGCCCGAACCCCCCAAACCCTGTTGAAAGAAACGAACGGGGTTTTCTGTGCCCGAACCCCCCAAACCCTGTTGAGATCTTTTATCGTTGATCTATAGCTTAGTATAAGGAAGTCTCCTACCTTAGAATTTGATTAGTGTTTCATTTAGGTGTACGGAAGAAAATATCTAAGGGTTTAAAAGGAAGTGCACAAAACCAATAAAAAGGAAATGCACATAACTAGCATAAGATGCAATATTGAAGTTTAAAAGCGAATGGAAAGACGTAAAGAAGAGGTGAAGGTATTGACAATGAACTACAAAACCTCCTTTAAAAAAGTCTCGCGATAGATCCATAAAGTACAGTGGTATCTAAGAGCGTATCTAAGATCATGTGAAAGCTATAACACATTAATATACAAAACCACTTAGTAATGTAACAAATATTTGACATAGAGTTCAAATATAAATCCAATAGTTAATTTAGGTACATATAATTATTAGTATAATATGTTAATTTGAAATCCATAATTAGAGAGTATAAAATCTTCTTTACAATAGCTAAATTATGAGTGATGAACATTTAGCTATAACAAAAACGAAACTAACAAAAACGAAACTACTCATATGACAAAAACTAATCCTATGTATTAAGAAAAAATAAATATTTAATATTAATGCTACAAATAAATATGACAAAAACTAATCCTATGTATCACAATTTTTTTTATTTAATATTAATGTTACAAATAAACATATTTGGTCATGGTAATAAAAACCAAAAATAAAATATATAGAAAAGACAACTTGGTCATGATAATAGAAACCAAAAATAGAATATACAAGAAAATCAAATTGACAAAATTTTACTCATAAATAGAATGCACCTTCAGAAGATGAGGTTCTCATAACACCAAAAGTAAAATCCTAAGTATCTTGATAATATTTTGATACAATGAGTTACACAATGCTCATGTATCCTAGAAAGAGGTCCGCATGGTAAGCACCTTCAGAAGATGAGGTTCTCATAACACCAAAAGTAAAATCCTAAATATCTTGGTAATATTTTGATACAATGAGTTACACAATGCTCATGTATCCTAGAAAGAGGTCCACATGGTAATTTATGTGGTAAAAAATTATAACAATGATAATGATTAATACATAATATACAATGTATTAATTAAAATTTTCTAAGTTAATTGTGGTGTATATATATAATTATTTAAGATCATAAAATAGATGTAAAATTAAATTATATAATAAAAATATATAAAATTAAATTATGTAATAAAAATACATATAAAATGTGAAAATATAATATATAATAATTATATATGTGAAAAATACTTATTTTGTTAGCTTTGACAAAATTATTTATATTCCTTTTTTACAAAGCATAATATCAATAGATTAAGGATAATGTTTAAGAAATTTTTTCTCTTTTTTATTCTTTTTTCTCTTCTATGTATGTTTTAAACATTTTTAATCAATTACATTATAAATAGTATATTTGTGAATTTCAAACATTAGTTTCCAAACTACCATAGTATGTTTTAAAAATGAATAAAGAAAACTTAAAAAAATATATATTTAACACATATTTAAAAAGGCTAAAAATAAATCATTTCTATAAATATTTTAAACATAATAAATAT
>ML778364.1:753079-767388 GCA_009831015.1 Picea engelmannii
ACAAAGAAGATCTAGTGAATCTGTGGTAGGAACACGTCTAGGGTGCACCACAAGAGTTGTGAAATTTTTTGTGACAGGCGAGTATTGGTGTGATGAATCTGTGTATGAGTGTCTTGGTGAGGTGATGCGAGTTGTGCGACCTTATCCAAGTTGTAAATCGAGCTGGTAATTCTCATATTGTAATTGTTTCACAATAATAAGACTTATCCAAGTGTTAGGCATGTCTTGTGCCACTTGCACTATATATGTGTGTCTCTTTGTAATATACCTTGTGTGCATTACAATGCCATTAATTATTAATTAAATCATTAATGTAATAATTATTACTTCTAATGTAAAGTCATGTCCTTTTATATGTGACTCTACTCATGTACGTATATTTATACACATTGTTGTACACTTGAATAAGCAACGAATAATAAATTTATTAAATATATAACATATATATATATATATATATATATATATATATATATATATATATATATATATATATATATATATATATATATATATATATATATATATATATATATAAACAATTTTTTTTATAAAGCATTTTGCATATTACAATAACATAAAAATCTTTAGGTATAAAGGAATAACAAAACATTACAGGTGAAAAAAAGAAAACTAAGCATAATAATACAACATATTAAACATAAATGATATAGAATAAATAAAAATAAATGAGATTGGTAGATACTAATGGTAAAATAAAAATGAATTTCAATTAATTGAAAGGAAAAGTATGGAAAATAGAAAAATGTGATGATTAATAATAAGAATGAGAGGAGAGATAGAGGAAGAGGAAATATAGAGTTAAACATGAAGAAGGAATATAGGAGAAAGAAAAAGAAACAAAAAAAAGTAAAAAAAAAAAATTAAGAAAAGAGAAAATTCTCTTTCAATTTCACCAAATTTATATGATAAAAAGAGAGTGGTGGATCATTTCATTATGCATAAAAAGGATTATCCAAAATAAACTAAATTGGAGGTGGAACTTAAGTAGTCATTGGGGAAAACAATGGAAAAAGGGATAAAAAAATACATATAAAAATGAATTAAAGATGCAAATGTGTAAATTTCTTTACCCTTGAATAAGGGTATACTTCAAATCAAGGGTATACTTCAAGGATATGAAGTATAGATAAATGTGTGAATGATAGGGGAAAATAAATTTACATTTTCATATGAAAAACAACTCAATGTTTTAGAACATTTGGAGAGAAAGGAATTATAACTTAGGAAAAACAACTCAAAGTTTTGGAACATTTGGAGAGAAATAAATTACAAATTATTTTTAGATAAGGAAATTTTAGAAATTTAAACAACTATTATGGTAATAGATAAAAATTTGATAGGAATTAGTGCACACAATAGTCTTTAACATGGGCAAATTAGATATTAATGACACTTATTGTTGTGAATTTAGTATCATAAGATTTGAATTAACTATTTGGTATATTGTCAATTGGGTATAGTTTGAGTGGTTGAGATGAAAAGTAATTTTTTTTGTTAGAATGGTACTAAATGTTGATATGCTTCAACCTTATGTGGTACTTAGTACTATTATTCTTGAGTGTAATGGAACTAGATAACATAGTAAAACATTATCGAGATAGATCTAACTCATTAATCATCCAATGAAACCATAATGCTTCCTTACATGCTTGTGTGGTAGCCTTTTAATGGTCTTCACAAAACTAAAGATGATTCTAGATAGATCTAATGCCTTAATCATGCAATGAAGCCATACTGCTTCCTTACATGCTTGTGTGGTATCCTTTTAGGAACTTCACAAAGCTAAATATGATTGTTTCTTACTAACCAACTAATAACTCCACTATTTTTTTTTTGTTTGTTAGTTTGTCTGTGACATGTGGGACTAACCTGTGGCTAAGAAACCGTGACTCGAGGGAATCTAAACACCTTCGGGACCTAATAAATCCACTATTAAAAATAAGTGTAAATCTAATTATTTACTTTGTCAACAATTAATGTTGCCTACCCAATCAACAATGCTAAAGAATATTAATGTTTATTCAATACTCCTATTACATTGAGAATATTTGGCATAGTACAACTCATAACTTACATCAGACTTTTGATAACCTTTAGTCTAATACAACTCATAGATCTTACATCAAGCTTTTGATTGTTGGAGTTACTTCACACACACCTATGATTTCTTTTTCCTAAGGTTTTTATTTGTTTATTACTCATAATTAGTCATTATCTAGTCTCCTATATTTTAGGAGAGAATATTCTCTTTCAGTTCACACTTCAGTTTGACTAGTTGAGTTGAGTTTAGATGTTGCATTGGGATCATCACCATGCAACATTGGGATCATCACCATGCTAATTCGACCTTACCTTGGTATAATCACCAAAGTGGTGCATTAGCCTTGATTCCTTGAGTTAATTGCTCACTACTTTATGTTCAGTCAGTTAATTGAAGACTAGTTGACTAGTTAACTCAACTAGGTGGCAGTTCACTCCCGTAACTACCTGAGAGACTAGAATAGGTGGAAGTTCACTCCTGTAACTGCTGGTGTGTGACTAGATCACTCTATACCACCGCCATGGAGACTTGGTTCACCTCAAGTCAAACTCATTGAGTTATACAGAGTATATCATGTGTAAATTATTCATTATTCATAACGGTTAATGAGAATTCTTTCCATTCTTTCTCTCCTTCTTCTTCTTTTTCCAGTTCTCTCTACAAATGTGTGTATCATTGTTTATCTAGATCGATTATGTGTAGGTAAACACATTTACATGGTATCAAAGGCAACAGACTGCTAAGAAAAATCTACACCAAAAATTTTTGCAGGTACAAAAGATTGAAGACAGCGGAAAGATGGAATTCCAAAAAGAATTCATTCTTACACCTTACAACTATTTTGCATGGAAGGAGAAAATATCCATACATCTCTGATCCAAAGGGTTGTATAGGTTAACCATGAATACAGATACAGAACCGACATCATCCATAGAAAAATCCAAGTACTTAAATCGCATGGATGAGGCACTTGGAACAATTTGCAGTCTTATTT
The DNA here is from genome assembly GCA_009831015.1 of Picea engelmannii. Classification (NCBI taxonomy): domain Eukaryota; kingdom Viridiplantae; phylum Streptophyta; class Pinopsida; order Pinales; family Pinaceae; genus Picea; species Picea engelmannii. The sequence goes on from ML778364.1 coordinate 756,139, forward strand.
CTCCCGATCTCCTTTTTCATATATCTTCCTGTAAGACTCCCAATGAAGCCTGGACCATCTTGGAAGGGCTCTTTGGAAAATAGGATGAGATGAGGGGACACATGCTGGAGGTGGGGTTGCTCACATTGGATCCAAAAAGCTTCGAGAATATCCAAGATTTCTTTACAAAATTCAAGGATTTACTGTCGCAACTCAAAGCTTGTGGGGTTGATAAATCGAAGGAGGAGAAACAAATGGTCCTCACCATTCTCTCCAAGATTGGAATTGAATTCTCTGTATTCGTATCCACATTCCATACTGTCAGATTCGCCTCTGGAGCCACATGGAAGATGCCTTCTCTTGAGGACTTTATCGAATCCCTGACACAAGAGAAAACCAAGCTAATCAACATGGGCGCAATCAAAGGCCCAAGGGCACATGCACTCACTGTGTATGATGGAAGCCAAAAATATCAGAAATCTAAAGATAAAGATAAGCGGAAAGCTCATGCACATATGAAGAAGGAAGGGTACACAAAACCCTTCACCGATGCCTCTGGATCCAAAGGAGAAAAGGGAATAAAAGGAGAGAAATGCACATACTGTTACAAAGGATTCCATTCAGAATCTACATGCATGCAAAAACAAATAGATCTGATGTCTCATATACTTCAACAAAACAACCTTGGAGATCTCATCCCCGAGGGTGCAAAGAAGAAGAAGCCAGAAGATTTGAATTCCAAGAAAGGCAATTCTAGCCATGCCTTGATTGCAATCAACTCCTCTCTCGATGCTTGGATCGTAGATTCAGGAGCATCACATCACATGGCTGCCTCAGAAGCAGTCTATTCTTCTTTGGATGCATGCAAAGGTCCTCCTATTCTGATGGGGGACAACTCTTTTGTCAAAGTCACCAGCAAAGGAAGGATTGAACTCACCAATGGAAGCTTCAAGAACATGTTGCATGTTCCCAAGATTTCTGTCAACCTTCTCTCTGTGTATCAGATGATGAATTCTGGCACCGGACATAAATTCATATTCACACCAAATTCCGTGGACATATACGACATGCAAACCAACTCCAAGGAAGCTACCGGTGAGGTAAATCATCAGTCTAAATTGTATACATTTTCTGAATTCATTGAACCTTAATCTGCTTTACTTCTTACTCATGCTGATGAAAGTAGTAGGATATGGAACGAAAGGTTTGGACATTTGAATTTCAGATACATGCAACAGATTAGCAAGCACAGATTAGTTGATGGTCTACCACACATCCATTTCTTCAAGGGAGTATGTGAGGGATGTGTTCTCGGAAAACACCCTCAAGAGAAATTCATCAAAGGAAAGTCTCATTGAGCTTTCGCACCTTTAGATCTGATCCACAGTGACCTCATGGGTCCTTTTCTGCATCCATCGATCAACAAAGCGAGGTTTTTTCTCATTTTTGTTGATGATTTCTCACATTTTATTTGGATCTAATTTCTCATGCAAAAATACGAGGTCTTTCAACACCTCAAAGATTTCAAAGATTTGGTTGAGACATAGTCCGGAAAGAAGATCAAAGTCCTCTGAACTGATAACGGGGGAGAGTATGTGAATCATGAGATTCAAAATCTTTTCCATGAGGCAAGGATTCAGTTGCAGCATACAGTTCCCTACACTCCGCAGCAAAACAGAGTTGTCGAGCGGAAAAACAGATTTCTAAAGGAGATGGCATCTTGCATGTTGCATGCAAAGTCACTACCATAGAGACTATGGGCCGAAGCACTTAATTGTGCAACATACATCCAAAATAGATCTCCTCATAGATCTGTCAAGGATAAGACCCCCTACGAGGCTTGGAGAGGCCTCAAACCGAAAGTGGCCCACTTTCACATTTTTGGTTCATGTGCATGGACCCGGATTCCCTCTGAAAAGAGGAAGGCACTTGATCCATAGAGCACTGAGTGCATTTTTGTTGGATACTCCGACGGTGTGAAGGGATATCGACTTATTGATCTTTCCTCGGACCGACTCATCATTGAGCATAGTGTCCAATTCGAGGAAAGTGTCTCACATGTACCTCAACAGTCGCATGCAGACACCTTCACTCTTCCACCTGTCCGAGATGATGAGCATGCACATGCTGACTCTTCTTCAGATGAGAGTTTTGATTCAGAGGACTCAGATGATTCAGATTTAGAGACAGTACTGTCAGATGTAGAGTCAAAGCATCCAGATGCAGTCGTAGAGCCAGAGCAGAGGCCCAAGTGGGCACATACTACTCTTCAAGATGCAGGGGATCTCGTTGGTGATCTAACCGATACTATAAGGAATCGATATGATTTTGAGGAGCCTCCTATTGCACTCACTGCCACTGAACCATTGCCTTCCATACATATTTTCTTGGTTCAGTCTTCAGATCCACAGTCTTATGGCAAGGCTGCTGGAAATCCCTTTTGGGAATCCGCCATGCAGGAGGAGTACAACTCCCTCCTTGAGAACCAAACTTGGGATCTGGTTCCCCTTCCTTATGGGAGGAAACTTGTCAGATGCATATGGTTCTATAGGACCAAGAGCACAGTGGATGGACAGATCAGTAGATACAAATCCAGGCTTGTCGCCAAAGGCTTTCAACAAGTTCATGGTATTGACTATGATGAGACCTTCTCTCCAGTAGCGAAGATGGATTCCATTTGATTGCCCCCTACCATTGCGGCAACCAAGGGATGGGAAGTCCATCAGATGGACGTGAAGAATGCATTTTTTCATGGTGATCTCTATGAGGAGATCTACATGGAGCATCCCCAGGGATTTATGCAAGACTCATCTTTGGTCTATCGGATGAAGAAGTCACTTTATGGCCTCAAGAAGGCTTCAAGGGCATGGTATGCCAAGATGAACTCCTACCTATTGTCATAGAACTTTGCACATTGTAAATCAGACTCGAATGTATACATGCTCAGGACAACTGACTCACTTCTACTTTTAGTTCTGTATGTCGATGATTTGTTGATCATCAGTTGCTCGACTTCAGTGATTTTTGCAGTCAAGAGGATTCTTCATGGCAAGTTTTTGATGATGGACATGGGTCCGCTACACTTCTTCCTTGCACTTGAGATCAGTCAGGATGCATCAGGCATCAAACTATATCAAGCCAAGTATGTACGAGATCTCCTTAAGAGATTTCACATGACAGACTGCAAGTCTGCTCTGACTCCTTTCCTATCAAGAGTCAAACTTGAGGATGGTGGGGAGACTCCACTGGTTGAAAACACATTGTACAGACAGCTAGTGGGGAGCTTGTTGTACCTCACACACTCCAGACCAGACCTCTCATATGCAGTTGGCGCAGTTTCCAAGTTCATGCAGGAGCCGCATGAGCTACATTGGAAAGCTGCAAAGCATATCCTTCGATACGTACAGGGCACCATCACTTTTGGGATTTATTATCCAGCAGATTCTACATTAGATCTCATTGGGTGTAATGTTCCTAACTTGGCTAGTTTAGGAATTGTTGCTAATGTGTGTGTAGGATCAAAGGTTTACAACATATAAATGATCATACAAATAATAAACGTGACAAAGGACTGCAAAGTTTGTATTATGGTATCTCTGTGGATTACAAAACGGTCGAATGCGGCTGAATAACTGACAATACTCGACTAGATCAACATACAAAGGATCTTAGCTAGAATATAAATAAGCAACTGCGGTTGAATAAAATAACAACACTCGGCTAGATCAAAAGACAAAAGGATCTTAGCCGGAATACAAATAAGCAACTAAAATATAATACCTAGAATATGGGGGCACTGTGGAATCAATGAAGACTGATGGAAGACCTGGATGATCTTCCCGGTGACTAGGGTGTGTCTTTCAACACCGAAATCATCCAACTGGTGTCTTCCTCCTGGAATACACTGAACTATCTCTCCTGAGATGCGCCTCTTCTCCTCAATGACAAGTCATAATATGCATAATGATGAATTAGGTCGTTGAAACTTCCTTTATAGCTTTCCAAAACCCTAAATCATGTTGAAACCCTAATTCGTTGTTGATTTCCAAAACCCTAAATCATTGTTGAAACCCTAATTCACTGTTGACTTCTATTTTTAGCTCATAATGACTTAAAAGCGCTTTTAACCCTTTTTAGATCAATGTCACTTTCTAAATATAACACTTGTGACTGGAGTGACCTCTAGTAACCCTGTTTACCCCTCTTTGGACCTGGCTATAGTCTAACGGGGCGGTTTAGACCATTAATCCTCCGCTTCTGGAGCTCCTATTTGGAAAGGGACATTATAGTCCTCGCTTCCTGAAATTGCTTGTCCTCAAGCAATACCAGTCCAGGGTGCTACAACACCTACTCGCTCTCCCAAGTAGTGTCCTCTATTGGAAGCCCTCTCCATCTAATCAAACACTCTTTGATGACCCTGCTCCTTAGTTTCCGCTCCTGGAACTCCAAAACCTCCTCTGGAACTAACTCCAACTGTCCCTCCTCATCCAACGGGGGAAGCTCCTCTAATGTGTTAATGAATTGTCCCATTGCCTTTTTTAGGCAACACACATGGAACATGTTATGAATCTTGCTCCCCTTTGGAAGCTCTAGCTCGTAAGCAACCTCGCCTACTCGGGACATGATCCTGTAAGGACCATAGAATCTGGGCTTGAGCTTCTCAGCCCCACTCTTCTTCAGAGATGACTGTCTATAGGGTTGGAGTCTCAAGAAAACCAAATATCCAACCTCAAAGTTGCACTCTATCCTGTGCCTGTCGGCACTTATATTCTGTTGGTTTTGCATCGTCTGCGGGTTCTCTTTCAAAAACTTAAGAATCTCTTGACTCTCTATGATCCAATCCTTGGCCTTGGGATCTCTTCTCTCCCCGAAGACCAAGTCTACCAAAGTGGGAGCATCATATCCATACAATGCTCGGAAGGGTTTCATACCAATGGACATGTGGAAGGTGGTGTTGTAGCAATGTTCTCCTAAATGTAACCACTTTACCCATGTTCTTTGTTGTCCTCCTACATAGTTCCTCAAATAACCTTCAACCCACTTGTTGACAATATCGGTCTTCCCATCTGTCTGAGGGTGATAGATGGTGCTAGGTGTCAACTATGTCCCCACCAACCGAAACAACTCTCTCCAAAATGTCCCTATGAACCAACTGTCCCTGTCACTGATGATGTTCTTCAGCAACCCATGAGGTCTGAAGACCTCCCTGAAGAAAAGATCGGCTACCTGAACTGCATTGTACTCTACCATTATGGAATAGAAGTGAGAAAACTTGGTCAATCTATTGACCACTACATAGATATATTCCTTACCCTGGACCTTGGGTAGACCGGTGATGAAGTCCATAGATATACTCTCCCATTTCTGCTCTAGAATGGGGAGTGGCTAAAGTAGCCCTGTTGGAAGAGCATGCTCTGACTTGTTCTGTTGGAAAGTCACACACTCACTAATGTGTCTCATAATGTCTTGTTTGAGGCCCTTCCATGAGAACCTCTCTCTGATCTGTCTGTAGGTTTTGAAAAACCCCTGATGGCCTGCTAGAGGTGAATCATGAACTGCGATGAGGATATTCTTCTTAAGCCCTGAATCTGGCACCAAGTAGACTCTATCCTTGTAAAATATGACATCGTCAATGACCCTATACCGGTCATCCTGTATCTGCCCATCCATCACCTCACAAGAGAACTTGTTCTTGGAATATTCCACTAATAAGTGGGATTTCCAATCTGCTGAAATCTCCATCAAAGAACATGTTGCAGGTCTCCTCGATAGTGCATCGCCCACAACGTTATTCTTCCCCTTGACATACTCTATGTCAAAGTTGAATGCCTATACCTTCGTCACCCATTTCTGTTGGTGCTCACTGAGGTCCTTCTGCTCAAGGAAATACTTCAAACTGTTGTGATCGGTCTTGACCACGAATTTGCTGCCCACCAAATATTATCTGAACTTGGTCAAGGCATGCATGATTGCCAACCTTTCCTTGTCATAAATGGAGTACGACCTCTCAGGTTGACTAAGATTATGACTCATGAATACAATGGGGTGTCCTTCCTGCATCAAAACTGCATCGATCCCTTCGCCAGATGCGTTACACTCTAGTACAAATGGCAAGGTGAAGTCTGGTAGTGCCAACACTGGACAAGTGCCCATGACTTCCTTCATGTGATCAAAGGATTTCTATGATTTCTCAATCCATATGAAGGTGCCATGCTTGGTAATATCTGTCAGTGGTGCTCCAAGCTGAGAAAAACCCTCGAGGAATCGCCTGTAATAGCTACACAGCCCGAAGAAGCTCCTCAATTCTGTCACGTTCTTGGGTGTCGACCAATCCAGAATGGCCTTGATCATTTCTTGGTGCACCTGTAACCCCTTTGCACTGATGATGTGGCCTAAGTAAAGCAGCTTTGTCATATCGAACTCGCACTTGGACTCTTTGGCATATAATGATTGTGCCTCCATGATGCTCAATACCTCATCCAGGTGCCTCATATGCTCTTGCCATGACCGACTATAGATCAAGATGTCGTCGAAGAAAAACAAGACTGATTTCCTTAACTAATCCCTGAATATATGGTTCATGCAAGACTGGAATGTAGCAGGTGCATTGGTTAGCCCAAATGGCATAATGAGGAACTCGAAGTGTCCAAAATGACATCGAAATGTCATCTTCTCTATGTCCTACTCTCAGATGATGATCTGATGATATCCAGAGCGTAGATTAATTTTTGGGAAGAAAACTGCCCCATGCAGTTCATCCATCCACTCATCGATTTGTGGGATAGGGTATCGATTCTTGATGGTTTTCTTGTTCAAGGCTCGGTAATCAATGCACATCCTCATGGTGCCATCCTTCTTCAGAACTAAGACAACTGAAGAAGAAAATGGGTTGTTTCTCGGTCTGATGTGTCCCATCTCCAGCAATTCTTTGATTGCCTTCTCTATCTCATCCTTGAACCTCCTAGGATGACGATAGGGAGGGTGATCATAGGTTTCCCCCCCTCCTCCAACTCAATGGTGTGCTCAAACCCCCTGTTAGGTGGTCTCCCTAGTGGAATTGCCTCAAAGACCTGTTGATGTCGTCCCAATAAATTCTTGATCTCTGTATGGTATTGTTGTCAAACTTCTGAATCCTTCTGAGTAGTGATCAAGCATTCTGCGACATATGCTACCTCCCCATGTCTAAATATCCTCTCCATCCTCTTGTCTAAAACTGTCCTGGGTGCTCCTGTCGACATACCTCTTAGAACAACCTTCTTCCCATCCTGATCTCTGAATCCCATTTCCAAGGTTTGGTAGTTGGTAGTGATTTTTCCCAAGGTAATCATCCACTGAACTCCTAACACCACATCTGTGTCTGATAGGTCAACCACATAAAATGTGTCTCTCACTATGTAGTTGCCTAACTTCATCTCTAAGTTTGGAACTCTGTCTAGACACTCCACTGTGTGGCCATCTACTACCGCAACATCAAACCCCTCAAACTCCTCTGTCTGAAGTGTCTGTCTCGATACTAGTGAAGCGTCGATTAAGTTGTGGGTGGCCCCACCATCTATCAGGATGATTTCCTGTTGCCCCTGGATAATCCCTCTGATATGGAGGGTATCATACCTGGGAACACCAGAAAGGGTCGCTATGACACCTCCCTTTGTTGGTTTCATCTTGTTAGCTTGTTCTGGTGGTTGTGGGACTACTGGAGGATGAGCTCCTGCCGGTGTCAGTGGTCTATGGGGAGGCTGCTCCTCTGCTGGTGCTGACTCCTCCTCTGAACCAGTGAATCCATTGTCCTGCTCCTCCTCCTCACTATCCACGTTGTCTGTTGCTACCTCAATATAATGAATCTCTCCCTTGCCCATGCACCTGTGGCCTGGGACCAAAGAATCTCTGCAGCTGAAACAAATCTTTTTCCTCATAAGATCTCACCTAGTCTCATCATCCAATTTCTCCTTTCCCTTCCATTCTCTCTGGAATGGCTTCCTATCTCGATCCCTCTGGGGCACAAATGGTTTGGAGAAATGTTTAGTATTTGGCACTGAGTTTGCCAGATCTCGAGTGCGAAGGATGGCATCCTGCAAAGTGGGAAGCTTGTATGCCTTCACCCATCCTTTCAAAGGCTCTGTGAGTCCTTTTGTGAATAGCATGATCATCCTAGGCTCTGATATATCTGTCACTGCCATGGCTACCCGTTGAAACTCTGTGATGAACACATCTTCTATGCCAGTTTGTCTCAACTGGTCTAGATCCCTGAAGTGTATCTCGGAATCCTTCCTGTCAAACCTATCCATGAGCCTATCTGTAAACTCCCTATAGGAGATGATGCGACTCTGACCCAATGTCACCAGTCCATGGTACAACCACTCGTGTGCCTCACCCTCCAAGTGTAAGGTCGCAAAACTGATGGCCTCTGTCTCGGTCATCTGGTTGAGCTTGTAATACGTGTCTAGCTTATGTACCCAAGCTCTGGCGGTGTATTTGGATAATTCGTCGAAAGAAGGGATAATGAGTTTCCCAACTTTTTGGATGAAAGTGAGGTTATGTCCCTGCTGCTTTTGTGGTCCTCTCCTCTGCAGCTCTCTGGGGTGGTTCTTGAGTCTGAGTCCACAGTACTCGACTAAGGTCATGTCCTGATGGAAGTCACGACCCAATGCTATGTACTCCCTCCTATACTTTGCAATGTCATCAGCATGAGTGGGTGGCCTCTGTGGTATCGTTGGCGGTGTTGCTACCGGGGGTGCCCTATGGAAACTGGAAAACAAGGGTTTGGGAATCCTACTCATAGAGGTGTATGTGCGAGAGGGTGACTGGGGTCTACTGCTTGCTCTTGAGTTTCCCTGTGCTGCATGCGGGACTTGTGTATCTAGGGTGCCCACTCTGGCCAATCTATCAACCACCTGTGCCAAGGACTGAGACATGGTCCATTGACTAGCTAACATATCGTTGATAACCTGCATGAAATCTTCCTCTGGATCTACGGGGGCCTTGCCACTGCCCTCTGGTCACTCATATCTATCTCCTAGCATCCACTCTACCTCACGGTCAGCCTCACGCGCTGCCCTTCTCTCTGCTTCTTTGTGTGCCTCTTCCTCTTCCTCTGATCTAGGAGGAAAAGGGGGAAAATCAGGTGAATGCCTTCTTTCCTGATGCCTATTGTAAGTGACATATTCTTCACCTACGTGATCATGGCCCTCTGGGTCTTCTGTTGCACTCATTTTCTTTAGTCACAGGCTGGCAGGACTAAAGCTCTGACACCACTGTAATGTTCCTGAATTGGCTAGTCTAGGAAACACTGCTAATGTGTGTGTAGGATCAAAGGTTTATAGCATACAAATGATCATACAAATAATAAATGCGACAAAGGACTGCAAATTTTGTATTATGATATCTCTGTGGATTACAAAATGGTTGAATGTGGATGAATAACTGACAATACTCGACTAGAACAACATACACAGGATCTTACATGAAATATAAATAAGCAACTGCGGCTGAATAAAATAACAACACTCGGCTAGATCAAAAGACAAAAGGATCTTAGCCGGAATACAAATAAGAAACTAAAATATAATACCCAGAATATGGGGGCACTGTGGATTCAATGAAGAATGATGGAAGACCTGGATGATCTTCCCGATGACTAGGGTGTGTCTTTCAACACCAAAATCAGCGAACTAGTGTCTTCCTCCTGGAATACATTGAACTATCTCTCTTGAGATGTGCCTCTTCTCCTCGATGACAAGTCATAATCTGCATAATGATGAATTAGGTCGCTAACCCTTCCTTTATAGCTTTCCAAAACGCTAAATCATGTTGAAACCCTAATTTGTTGTTGATTTCCAAAACCCTAATTTACTATTGACTTATATTTTTAGCTCATAATGACTTAAAAGCGCTTTTAACCCTTTTTAGCTCAATGTCACTTTCTGAATATAACACCTGTGACTGTAGTGACCTCTAGTAACCTTGTTTACCCCTCTTTGGCCCTGGCTATAGTCTAACGGGGTGGTTTAGACCATTAAGCCTCCTCTTATGGAGCTCTTATTTGGAAAGGGACATTACATTGGGTTTACTGATTCCGACTGGACTGGCGATAGCATTGATCACAAGTCCACATCTGGTTACTCACTCAGTCTTGGTTCCGGGCCTATCTGTTGGTCGAGAAAGAAGCAAGCTTTCATTGCTCTATCTTTAGCCGAGGCAGAGTACAGAGGGGTAGTTAACATAACCATTCAGGCTATGTGGCTACAACATTTTCTCACTGAGTTGGGCATTCAGCTTCATTGGTCGATCGTCATCTGGTGTGACAACGAGAGTACTTTGAAGTTCTACAGAGATCTAGTTCAAAGGCAGTGGAAAAAGCACATCAAGATCCGCATGCACTACATCCAGGACTTAGTACACGAGGGGATCATTGACTTACAGTTTTTTCCTTCTGTAGAACAGACGACAGACATTTTCACCAAGACCTTCACTGAGCAGGAATTCCATTATCTGCGAGGTCATCTTGGAGTGAAGGACAGAGTTGCCTAGCAACTGTAGTTCTTCTTTTTACATACATTGTACCTTGAGGGGGGTGGGGGGGTTTCCCAACCTCTTTCCTCACTTTATTTTCAGTGTATCTTTTGTACTTGGGTACCTAACATGGCCTCATTGTCGGGACCCAATCTTTATTTTCACCATTGTGATGTTCAGGGGGGGTCTTGGAGTTACTTCACACACACCTAGGATTTCTTTTTCCTAAGGGTTTTATTTGTTTATTAGTCATAATTAGTCATTATCCAGTCTCCTATATTTTAGGAGAGAATATTCCACCTAGAGAATATTCTCTTTCAGTTCGCACTTCAGTTTGACTAGTTGAGTTGAGTTTAGATGTTGCATTGGGATCATCACCATGCAACATTGGGATCATCACCATGCGAATTCGACCTTGCCTTGGTATCATCACCAAAGTGGCGCATTAGCCTTGATTCCTTGAGTTAACTCCTCACTACTTTATGTTAAGTCAGTTAACTGAAGACTAGTTGACTAGTTAACTCAACTAGGTGGTAGTTCACTCCTGTAATTGTCTGTGAGACTAGAATAGGTGGCATTTCACTCCCGTAACTGCTAGTGTGTGTCCATATCACTCTACACCACCACTATGGCGACTTGGTTCACCTCAAGTCGAACTCATTGAGTTATACAGAGTATATCATGTGTAAATTATTCATTATTCATAACGGTTAATGAGAATTCTTTCCATTCTTTCTCTCCTTCTTCTTCTTTTTCCAATTC
>ML778364.1:783260-837430 GCA_009831015.1 Picea engelmannii
TAACCCTCCCCGCTATCTCTCTACCCCCTCTCTTTGTCTCCCTCTCCCTCCCTATCATTGTTGTTAGTCTCACTCTCACTGTCTCTCCCACCTCTCTCTCTCCACCCCCCCCAAGTCTTCCTCTCCCACCCTATCACACTCTTAAAACATCCATTTCTACCCCTTTCTCCCTTTACCTCTTTCATATAACACTCTCTCACTCGCTCCCTATATCCCCCTCCCTCTCTCTCCCCCTATCTCCCCACCTTGCTCTATTTTCTTCTATCTAACCCCCTTTCCCTCTTTTCCCCCCATCCTCTCACTCTCTCTATTGGTACAGTGGAAAACCCAAGGTTCAATGCTACAACAATGCACAAACAAAACCCTAACTATTGTCCCTTTCGACAACACCTGTGAAGCAGATGAAGTCTCACCTGAGGTAAAGGCAGGGGTGGTTGCAGGACTCCAGTGTCTGCAACCTTAGCTAGGACAACGATTTGTGATTCTAGTCACTTAAAAGATCACTCAACAGTTAACATTCATCGATATTCAGTTCTTAGTTACAATGCAGTTAAACCCTAATTACAGAGCATCACAGTATTCAACTAGATTTATCATCTAACAACACTTAGCATGAATAAACAGGTCATATCTTAATAGATTCAACACTAAGCACATGTATACAAGTCAGATCTAACATCCATCCATATTATTAATCACTAAGCATCGATAGATCATTCATCTATATTAAAGCACTAAGCACATTAACATATAAGCACATCAACACATTGCACAAAGCAGAGCAACACATCATGTACGTGGTTCAACCCCACCCTGGGGCTACATCTACCAAGTCTTTATCTTCTTTATTAGCTTCTTCAGTAGGTTACATGCACAGAGCCTCAAAAACCCTACTCCGTAAAGGACAAGATATCTACGCAGCTCACTAGATCCTCCTTCCCTGAGTAGGTCTAAGCACACAGGCTTCTACAGTCTCTTACAATGACTTGCACTTAGCTCTGCAAGTCTCACACAATATGCACCAGAGAACTTACAACTCTTAATCATACAGATCCAACTCTAGCACTCAAGCATTCGTTGTTCTATATCCTCACTGCATCGCCTAACATCTATTTATACATACAAAATAGTCCTAAGCATGGGTGAATCCATTGGTCGACATTCCCATACCCTTTACATAATCCCAAATTCCAAAAAGGGCCCTAAAATGGGCCGAGATCCCGCGATCTCTGCTTCATCTTGCGCTCAGCCTTCGACATCCTTTCGAAGTCCCAAAATCAGGTTGAACATGACCAAGAATCCTCAAAACTTGGTCAAGGGCCAACATGCCCCCAACACTCACCTGTGACTCATCCTGAGTCACTCTAATCTGACTAGTTCTTCTTGAAAAGCCTCGATCTTGTCTCAAGCTGCTTCGAATTGTTGTTGTGATACGACCTCCTGTTCAGTGAACTCTTGTATGACTTCTTCGTTGACAGGTCCCTCGAGGCGTTGTTCATCTGCAGTGACAACTTGCTCCAGTTTCGCTCATCGGCCTTCGATTTCTGTGAAAAGTTGGTAAGCCTCATCTTGTACAGGTTGAAGCCTCTGAGTTACTTCCATAACTATGATATGAATAGTATGGACCTATTTTTTGGCAGTGTGCTACTCTTGGGATCACTTCATTCTTTCCACAACTAACAAAGGCTTCAACTACGCCTGTATTGTCTCTGCTTGATACTTCGCTTCCTGGAGATATGACTCTAGTGCTTTCAATTCCGGATCCTCAGTTAGTTGGTCATATGTTTGGGCACTGCGATCACTTAGTTTCTTGCATTCTAGGGAAAGGAATTTTATTCTTTCAACTGTGCTTCAAGCAGCTGCTTCCCTTTGGTCCCTTACATCCTACGGGGTGTCAGTTACAATGTGGAGATCTAAATATGTTATCCGTTGTTGTAGCTACTAGACAACTTCTGCGAGTTTCTCTACTTGATGTGTGACTTGGTCTTCAGCCTGTAGCTCTAATCCTGTCACAGAGCGGAGAGCTTTGTTTACTGCTTCATTTTCTTTGAGTTTCTCTATGAGCAACTGTTCTTTCTCTTGCTGCATATGTGATTTCTCCGCTTAAAACTTGGCCTGGAGAGCAACCTTCTCATAATCTGCAATTTTGTGTTGTTATATACAATGTCACCTTGTACTTGCTTCAAGTTCTGGGTAGTTTTTTCTTCTTTATCTTGTGAGTGACGAAGATGAGCTTCAACCGCATCAGCTAATCAGCGGAGTTGGGCTAGCTCATCCCCCAACTCTGGCTCTCCTGATGACAGGGGCACATTGAGCATTGAGCGGTTGGAATGAAGGGCCTGTTTCACCCCTCAGAAATCGACATTAAGTATGTCATACATTTCCTCCTGCTTAGCTTCTTGTTTATCGAGTATTAACAGGGAAGCATCATTGAGGTCTGTTATGATGAATTCAAAGTCATCAGTAGTAAGCACGGCCTTCATCTTGGTCACGGTGGCTCTCGATTTATTCTGGGAAGAAGGTTTCAAGGGAGAAACCTTCCTCTTCTTTAGGGGATTGGTCTCATCTCTCAATGGTGTTACTTCGCCCTGCTTTTGTTCATCTCCTGTGCCATTTATTTATTCCTCCTCACCCCCTCGGTCAAGTGATACTGAAGCAGTCTTTCCTGAGGCACTGCTTAGGTCTTGGACTTCTTCAGTCTTCTTTGTTTTGTTGGGTCCAGGTGTATCCTGCGTGGTTTCTGGGCTGTCAGGGTTGGACATCTCTGCAGGTTCTGCTAGAATAAGGAGGTCTGTCGACGAGTCCTTAGTGATCTCCTCAAGATCCTCTTCATGAGTTGTAGTATGACTGCAGTTTGTCCTTATGTTCATCAGAGGTTGAAATATCTGTAAGGTGTTAGGAGTCATGTGAGGTTCTTCTTCTATGGCTCTCTTCAGCTGAAGGTAGTAGGTGTGAAAAACAACGTTCAACTACCACTGTTTGTTCATATCACTTGAGTACCAAAGGGTAGTGAACTTCACAGCAAGTGGCTCGAATGGTTCAATATCCGGGAAGCTTGCACCTTCCGGAATCCCCCAGGTAACAAAGGCGATAAGGATCGGGAGCCAACTGAAGTGGAACTCGTAGCCCTGATCCTGTGCTTCGCGACAGTCTATCTCTAGTTGATTCACGAGGTACTTTGCCAAGTTCATCCGTAAACCTTCTACGAAATTTCCCACGAGGTCAACAATAAAGCCTGTGACCTGTGTAGGTATTTTCTTCCTTACTAACTTTCCTGTAATTAATTGACAAGCGAGGCACACTACACCATTCTATATGGCGGCTACCTTGTAGCCTCGCATTCCCTTTTTGATATCGCCATATGTATCCTTGATTTTCTGTGCTAGTGCGTGATCTGTGGCTTTTCCTAGATAAAGATTGGGTCCTTTCATACTCAAGCCTGTGATCCTGTGGATCAACGTCGGGTCAACTCTAATACGAAGGTCTAGCCATGAGTATCCGCCATGGTAACATGAAAACAATAAATTGACACACGCATTCACTTCCTAGTGTCTTCCGAAGTGTGGGATCTTCATGACATTTAACAGAGTGGACTGTGCAAGGTTCAACGTCCATGGCTGAGGGATTATCTTTGAGTTCTTCCCCTTCGTCTTGGTCAGGTACTTATATAGGGCAATCATCTTGTAGTTTCTGCGATCTTCGAGGTTGAAGTCATTGAACTTCAACGCTGTGATCTTATCCTGTTGTGCGCGAACTACGCATATCCCCTTCAGGAGGTATGCAGTAACCATGGTTTACTCAAATTCTCTTGGAACACTATCTCGACTCACTGTCTCGGCTAGAGGTGGGATGTAATCTGACAATATGGACGGGATCAGCTTCGCATTTTCTAGGTCATTTGTGTGTTTGGTTCTCTTTTCTGCTGATGGTCAGGATGATCCGGCTCTGCAAGCAGTCGACGGAGAGGCTTTCATTCCTCTCATCGATGATGCTTGAATACTTGCATACATCGCTCATTCATACATTACCCTTGCAGTCATTAGGTCAATAAGAACTTCTTCAACAATTTTATCTACAACGCTAATCTCGTCCGACATGCACGCTCGTGGTTGAATGTCTCAAGTTTGAAGAGTAATTGTTTGATGCAATGAGATAGATGGCACTAACACGGTGGTCACTATGTGAAATCAACTATGTTGCGAGCTCTGATAGTCACGATTGAAAAAAGTGTTCTCGTTGCATGGCATGATAGGATAAATAGATAACTCGGCAACAGATCTCTTGCAATGGGCGAGAATCCTTCATTAACTCTTTTTGGTCCATTATGGCGCGGTCCCAATGGTCTAGTGGCAAAATTTCTGACCATAAATGCCTTTCTACCCATTTGAGTCGTCAGTGAAATGGTTATACTATTCCAACGACTATATTGCTTCGCCATGGAAAAGTGTCATGTGACGTTGTTCTGATATTCCAGCGCAGCTCCAATTTTGCAAATTTTCCTTCTTCGAAGTTCCCTCGAGAACCTTCTGTAACTTTTCAAGCTTATCTCTCTTCTTACTTAGTTTTCTAGCCTTCTTTCCAGTGAGCTTCGTCTCGGAATTCCTTTTTCCATTTTGATTCTTATCTTCTTTCGGCATAGTAACTTCACATTGTTGAGGTTCCTTCCTAGAAATCAAGGGTAATACTTCATTTGTACCTAGAATTGGTACTTCAGTATTTTGTGGGTCTTCTAATGTTCTTCCAACTTCGGCATCCAAATATCTGGTTTCAAATAGCTTTGCCTGGCTCTCTTGTTCTTCAATCAAGTGTGCAATCCTCCTAGTCATGAAATCTTTTAACTCTTGCTTCTTCTGCTCTAATATTTCCTCTTCTTTTCTTCTGGCCTGATCTCCTTCAATCCAAGGTTTTCCTAATAACATAGCAAATGGAGATTTGTTCTCAATAAATTTAACAAATTCAAATTCTTCCTCTATCGAAGTTACATGAGAACTCATACATATCCTGGTAAGTCTTCCACATAGGGTAATCAACTTTCCTCTGGATAATATTATTCCTCCCAATGAAGGAGTCATAGCAAGATTTCCTATAATTTCTCAAGTTCTTTCGGTCATGATATTCACCTGTGTTTCCTCATCCAAAACACAGTCAATGTCAAAGTCTCCTATTCTTACTTCAATGCATTATTTTTCTTTGAAGATCTCTGATAAGCTGATATCTCGGTGGTCATTTAGGGTTTCTTTCATCTGTAGCAATACTTTTTCTGAATCTTTCTAGAGTTCTGTCATAATCTGATTTTTTGGATCTTTCTCGTGGTCTTCTTGTCTCATATTCATTCTTTCAACCTTAGAAATCATTCTAGGGAAATCCAATACTTCATGGTCTAGAGCTTTGCAACAGAGGCAACTAGGTCTTCTACCAGGGCATTCCTTAGCCAGATGTCCCAGACTTCTATAACTATAACAAAGGGTTAATCCTCGCTTTCTCTTAAATGATCCCCAACCTTTCTTGTACTGCGCACTAGGATCGTGGTAGCTAACCTGTAAAAAATTCTTTCTAGGATCCTACATCCATTTGTTAGTCCAAGAATTCTGTCTATGCATAGGTATAACATATCTTTCGCTATTCTTATCAGATCTATTCATATCAAATCCTCTTTCTTCTATCAGTGCCCTAGTTTTCAAGCTAGGATAAATCTTGTAAAACATACCTACATCCATATTTTAGAAACAAAAATTTCCACTAATCTTATCTTCAGAAGAGCACAAAGCTTCCAGATCTTAAAACTTTTCACTATTCTTACCTTTATCAGAGCACAAAGAGTTCATATCTTGCCTCTTTTCTTCAGATCGGACTTCTTTCTTTAGCATGAAGCTTAAAAAATCAAGTAGAATATTGCACACTAGAGCGACAGATCTATGCATAGAGATTTCACAATTTCACGTCAGGTCTTTGCACAAATCTTTTTTTTCCTCAGTTCCCAGCAATCACAGTTTCAGTTCAGGTCTTTTCACAAAGCTTATTTTTCCTCAGTTCCCATCAATCACAGTTTTAGTCCTGGCAATAGAACCATTTGTTGGCACAGGGGTAGACCCAGGGTTCAATGCTACAACAATGCACCAAAAAAACCCTAACTACCAACCCTTTCAGCAACACCTGTGAAGCAGATGAAGTCTCACTCGAGGTAGAGGCAGAGGTGGTTGTGGGACTCCAATGTATACAACCTTAGCTGGGACACCGATATGTGATTCTAGTCCCTTAACAGAGCACTCGACAGTTAACATTCATCGATATTCAGTTCTTAGTTACAGCGCAGTTAAACCCTAATTACAAAGCATCGCAGTATTCAACTAGATCTATCATCTAGCAACACTTAGCATGACGAAACAAATCATATCTTAATAGATTCAACACTAATCACATGCATACAAGTAAGATCTAACATCCATCCATATTGTTAAGCACTAAGCATCGATAGATCATTCATCTATATTAAAGCACTAAGCACGTTAACATATAAGCACATCAACACATTGCACAAAGCAGAGAAACACAGCATGTACGTGGTTCACCCCCACCCTAGGGCTACGTCCACCAACTCTTTGTCTTGTTTATTAGCTTCTTCAATAGGTTACATGCAAAGAGCCTCAAAAACCCTACTCCGTAGAGGACAAGAGATCTACGCAGCTCGCTAGATCCTCCTTCCTTGAGTAGGTCTAAGCACACAACCTTCTACGGTCTCTTACAATGACTTTCACTTAGTTCTGCAAGTCTCACACAATATGCACCAAATCACTTACAAATCTTGATCACACAAATCCAACTCTAGCACTCAACCATTCGTCGTTCTATATCCTCACTACAACGCTTAGCATCTATTTATACATAGAAAATAGTCCTAATCATGGTTGAACCCATGGGTCGACATTACCATACCCGTTAGATAATCCCAAATCCCAAAATGGGCCCTAAAAGAGGCTGAGATCCCGCGATCTCCACTTCATCTTGCGCTCCACCTTCGACAGCCTGTCGAAGTCCCAAAATCAGGTCGAACATGACCAAGAATCCTCAAAACTTGGTCAAGGGCCAGCACTCTCTCTCTCTACCCCCTCTCTCTATATCCCTGTCTCTCACTCTCTCTCAATCTTTTTGTCGTCCCCTCTTCCCCTCTCACACTCTCTTTCTTCCTCTCTCTACACCCCCCCTCTCTACATCACAAGGAAATAAATGGCATTGAACTAGACCATTACATATACCTAGACCATGACCTATACCACAACATAGTGCTAGATATAGATTTAGACCATGAACCAGACCCCCCTAGCTCCATCTAATCCTAGACATAACCTATACTCAACCCTTAACCCCCTCCACACTCGAGCCCTGAGTACACTATGCATATACCTCTTGTTAAAGGCCTCACACACTTGCACCCACATCACCCACATCTTGGTTCTCTAACCATTTCTCTATACATATTTATCCTAACCCCTTAGGTCCTAGTTGTCCCCATACCTCTATACATATTTATTCATAAAGAAGTTTGGTCTATAATAAATTCTATATCTGTTGCATAAAGAACGTGCACGTGCTTTTATCCTTGTAGTTTGTGTTCGCGTATGCCCTGCAGGAATGCACGCACATTCCTGCTGGGAATATTTTGGTGCCAAGCACACTCCACTACCTCATCTATATCAATCCCGACAAAAAATTCCCGACATCTACACACAAAAATAACGTGCACATACATGTTTTTTCTTATTTTAGTATTGTTGTTTGATTCCTAGACAGTTTTGTGCTATTACAAGACCATTGTGGGAAGAATTAGAAGACAAATTTGTTCAAGTGGAGTTGGAATCATTGTTTGTGTCTTCTTGGAATTGGAAGACAAATTTGTCCAATTGGAATTTATTTTTTGATCTTCTTGTGTCTTCTTGGAATTGGAAGAAAAATTTGTCCAATTGGAATTATTAGTTGTGTAATACCAAGACAAATTTATCCAATTGGAATTGGAATGGTTAGTTGTCTTCTTGTGTAATACCAAGAAACATACATTTTCTTCTTGTCTTATTGGGGTGTTTGGAAGCCAATTTTTCTATTTAAACATGGGGAACCAATAGATTCAATAAAGAAATTCCTCGATAAAAGAGAAATATATCAAAAATGTAGAATAAGAAAGAGAAAAGGTAAAGTTATGTATGCCAAAGAGTAGGCTTTCAGAAGAGGCCAATCCAATTTCTAGTGGAATAGATTCCTTACCTTCCCTTACCTTGGCTTTCCTTAACTTGCCTTACCTTTCCATGTCTTTCCTTCACATGCCTTACCCTGCCTTACCTTACTTTCACTTGCCTTGCTTTGCCATGCCTAAATGCCAAAAAGACTATTCAATGACTCATTAATGCACTCGTGTGTTTGTTTAAGTTGTGTAGTGGGTATATGTAAATTCGTTAAACCCATCAATTATTAATAACATATATTCATTATTCCATGACGTCCACTAAACTTGTTGATTTTGATCAATACAATGAGAGAGATCACATGGAAACTAGATCTTAGAATAAGTATCATTTTTCAGCTACAAATAAAGGTTTTGAGGATACATTTCATGACACACCATAGAAAGTAATTCCTTTCCTTTCCGAGCCATTCCATGACTTCACTTTCCTTTCCTTGCCATGTATTACTCTGCCTTGGCTTGCCTTGACTTGTCTTGACATGCCTTGCCTTGCCTTTCCATGCCTTTCCTTTCCATGTCTTTCCTTATCATGGCCTCCATTTCCTTCACTTGCCATGCCATGCCATGCCTTTCCATGCCCTCCCATGCCATGCCATGCCTTGTATTTCCATGACATGCCTTTCCTTGCCTTACCATGCCTTTCCTTTCCTTTCCTTTCCAAGTCCTTCCCTACTTTTCCTTGCCATGCCATGCCATGCCTTCCCTTGCCTTCATGTTCCATGCCTTGGCTTTCCTTTCCATTCCTAGCCTAACAAGGTGTTAAATTGAAGAACATATGTAATAAGAATTGAGCAAAACCCTAGAGTTAGAGATCCTCCAACAAATAGTTGTCCTGGTAACAAAATGACATCAGATGGGCCCCACCGTTTGAAACCTAGTGCCCCAGATAAAATGCAACCAACAAATTGTCCATCTGAGTCTCGGTTTCAGTTTTATCACGAGTTGTAACTCACCTCCTCAAGTAATTTAGGAAAATGTAAACACTTTGGTCTAGCGGAATAAAATCCAAATCAATCATTATAATGGAGTTTCGTAAGCTCTTGCATGTTTGTTTTTCCAAGAACCACATGAATACACTACCCACAATTTCCAAACAAAGTGTTCTTGACAATCAACCTCTCATTCAAAACTTTCACTATGCTTCATTCAAAAAAACCCTAGTGTCACAGATCCTCCAACAAAGGGTTTTTAGGTCAATGGAATGACAATGGATGGGCCCCACTAGATGAAACCCAGTGCCCCAAATCCAATGCAACCGATAGTTCCTCCATTCGAGTTCCAATTTGAGTTTTATCGTGAGTTGCAACTCGCCTCCTCAAGACATTCAAGGACATGCCGACACTTTGGTCAAGGGGAATAAAATCCAAACCAAGCAGCATAATAGATTTTCATGAGCTCTTGCACATTTGTTTTTACAAGGCCCACGTGACTACACTACCCACAATTTCCCATCACAGTGTTCTTGAAAATCAACATCTCATTCAGAAATTGCACTATGCCTCATTGAGAAAAACCATAGTGTCATAGATCCTCCAACAAACGGTTTTCCAGTCAAAAAAATGACAACGGATGGGCCCCACTCTATGAAACCCGGTGCCCCAGATCTAATGCAACCAACAGTTCATCCATCTGAGTTTTGGTTTGACTTTTATCGCGAGTTGAAACTCGCCTCCTCAATCCATTTAGGGACATGTCAGAAATTTGGTCTAAGGGAATAAAATCCAAACTGAGTAGCATAACAAAGTTATGTAAGCTCCCATGCATCTATTTTTCCAAGGTCCACATGACTACACTACCCATAATTATCCATCACAATGTTCTTGAAAATCGACCTCTCGTTCAGCAATTTCACTATGCCTCATTGAGAAAAACCATATTTTCGAAGATCCTCCAACAAATGGTTTTTCGATCAACGAAATGAAAATGGATGGGCCCCACTAGATGAAACCCAGTGCCCCAAATCCATTGTAACCAATGGTTCATCCATCGGAGTCCCGGTTTTGGTTTTATCGTGAGTTTCAACTCGCCTCCTCAAGACATTCACAAACATGTTGGCACTTTGGTCAAGGGGAATAAAATCCAAACCGAGAAACATAATGGAGTTCTATAAGATCCCACACATCTATTTTTCCAAGGCCTACGTGACTACACTTCCCATAATTTCCCTGTGCAGTGTTCTTGAAAATTGACCTCTTGTTCAAAAATTGCACGATGCCTCATTGAGAAAAACCATAGTTTCGTAGATCCTCCAACAAACGGTTTTCCAGTCCATGGAATGACAACGTATGGGCCCCACTCTTTGAAACCCAGTACCCATGATCCTATGTAACCGAAGATTCATCCATCCATGTCCCAATTTGATTTTTATCGCAAGTTGCAACTCACCTCCTCAAGTCATTCAGGGACATGGGAAGGCACAACAAGGAAATGTTTTGGTATAGGTCTAGGTCTATGTATATAAATGCAAGGAAAGGAAATGAAATCCAAGGAAGGATGTGACAAGGCTAAGCAAAGATAGAAATAGAAAGGAAAGGAAAGGTCTAGTCTAGGGTAAATCCTATTGATTATGATAATCCATGTTTCACAACTATGAAAATACATTATATATATGGATAAAGAGAGATTATGTTATAAAATTGAAATTTCATGCAATTATTTTTATATAAGATAGATGGGATAACAATTAGTAGAATTGCATGCTTAATTAATCCTTTGATTGTAATTTTTACGTATTGAAGTTGTTCATTTAGTACCAACATTAATTTTTTTAGGAAAAAAATAAGGTATGATACATGAATGCCATTATTTTTTTTATTAAATTAACTTAATGAATTCCTTGGCACGACATGCCATGTCTTTCCTTTCCAAGTCATGGCATGGCATGGCATGGCATGGAAAGGAAAGGCATGGCTTGGAAAGGAAAGGCAAGGCAAGGCATGGCATGGAAAGGCATGGCAAGCCAATGCATGGCATGACAAGGAAAGGAAATGCATGGCATAGAAAGTCATGACATGACATGGAAAGGCATTGCATGGCATGGAAAGTGAAGGCATGGGATGGCAAGTGAAGGAAAGGAAAGGCATGGCTTGGCAAGGCATGGCATGGCATGGCAAGGAAATGCATGGAATGACATGGCAAGGCATGGAATGACAAAGAAAGGAATGGAATGGAAACATAAGGAAAGGCATGACAAGGCCTCGCGTGGCATGGAAAGGAATTGCATGGCATGGCATACCATGGAAAGTGAAGGAAATGCATGGAATTACATGGAAAGGAAAGGCATGGCTTGTAAAGGCAAGGAAAGGCAAGGAAAGGCAAGGAAAGGTATGACATGGAAAGGCATGGCATGACATGGCATGGAAAGGCATGGAATGACATGGAAAGGCATGGCAAGTCAAGGCATAGCATGTCAAGGCAAGACAAGGCATGGCATGACATGGAATGAAAAGTAATTGCATGGCATGGCATGGAATGAAAAGTGAAGGAAAGGAAAGGCATCACATGGAAAGGCAAGGCATGGCTTGGAAAAGAAAGGAAAGGCATGGCTTGGAAAATAAAGGAAAGGCATGGAAAGAAAAGGCAAGGCATGGCATGACATGGCATGGAAAGGAAAGGAAAGGCATTGCATTGCATGGCATGGAAAGTGAAGGCAAGGAAAGTCATGGCATGGGAAGGCAAGGAATTTCAAGGCAAGGCAAGGCATGGCATGTCATGGCAAATCAAGGCATGGAAATGCATGACAAGGTAAGGCATGGCATGGTATGGAAAGGAAACGCAAGCCATGACATGGAAAGGCAAGGCAAGGCATAGCATTGAATGGAAATGCATGGCATGGAATATCAAGGATTGTAATTGCCTTCACCTGTCTTTCCATGCCTTTCCATTTCATTCCTTTCCTTACCATGCCATGCAATTCATTTCCTTTTCATGCAATGTGATTTCTTTCCATGACATGCATTTCCTTGCCTTTCCATGCCTTGCCCTTTTTTTCCAATCCATGTCTTTCCTTTCCATGCCATGCCATGTGTTTCCTTGCCATGCCATGCCTTTCCTTGGCATGACTTTCCTTGCCATGCCATGCCATGCCTTTTCTTTCCATGCCATGCCATGCCTTTCCTTTCCAAGCCATGGCATGGGATGGCATGGCAAGGCAAGGCATGGCTTGGAAAGGAAAGGCAAGGCATGGCATGGCGTGGTATGGAAACGAAAGGAATGGCATGGAAAGTTAAGGTAAGGAAAGTCATGGCATGACATGGCATGTCAAGGAAAGCCATGAAAAGCAAGGCATGACATGGCATGGCATGGAAAGGCATGGCTTGGTAAGGCAAGGCAAGGAAAGGAAAGGTATGGCATGGCATGGCATGGAATGGAAAAGAAAGATATGGCAAGGCAAGGAAAAGCATGTCATGGTAAGGAAATGGCATGGAAATGCAATGAAAGACAAGGAATGACATGGAAATTCAAGGAAAGTCAAGGAATTACATGGAAATGAAAGGAATGGCAAGGCAAGGCATGGCTTGGCAAGTTAGGGCAAGGCAAGGTCTAGGTCTAGGTCTAGGTTTAGGTAATTATTTAAAGTTTTGTGGACGGTTATTGCTTGAATGTATTAAATAAATATTTTATCAAAGTAGTGATATTGCATGTTATCTTGTATTCTTCTTGAATTAACCTTGTCTTGAAACCCTCAATTTCATGGTTAGATTAGGACTTACCCTCGATTTATGTCTTTGTTAGCTTGACGTCTAGGGTTTAGTTTTCATATTTCACCCTTAGACAAGGAATCTAATGAAAAGTAAAAGCATGACATGGCATGGGATGGCAAGGCATGGCATGACAAGGCAAGGAATGACATGGCAAGAAAAGACACATAATGGAAATGCAAAGCATGGAAATGGCATGGCATGGATTGGCAAGGAATGGAAATGGCATGGAAATGGCATGGAAATGACATGGCAATGAAATGTATTTTCAAGGCATGGAAATGGCATGGAATTACAAGGCATCAAAATGGCATGGCAAGGAAAGGCATTCCATGGAATGGTATGGCAAGGCATGTCATGGAAAGGCAAGGCATGCAATGGAAATGAAAGGAATGACAATGGCATGGCATGGATTTGCAAGACATGGAAATGGAATGGCATGATAAGGCATGGAAATGGCATGGCATGGCTTGGAAATGCATGGAAATGAAGTGTAAATGTCATGTAATGGAAATTCATGACAATGGCATGGAAATGGCATGGCTTGGTAAGGCATGGAAATTGTGTGGAAATGGCATGGCATGGAAAGGCATGATAATGGCGTGGAAATGGCATGGCATGATATGTCATGGAAATACAAGGCATGGCATGGCATGGAATGGAAGGAAAGGAATGGAAATGGAATGGAATGGCATGGTATGGAAAGGAAATGAATGGAAATGTCATGGCATGGCATGGCTTGGCAAGGCATGGAAATGACATGGTAATGGAATGACATGGAAAGGAAAATAAATGGTGTGGGAATGGCATGGAATGGGAATGGCATGGAATGGGAATGTTATGGCATGGTATGGCTTGGAAAGGCATGGAAATGGCATGGAAATGACATGTCTTGGTGAGGCATGACATGGCAATGGCTTGGTGAGGCATGACATGGCAATGGCTTGGCGAGGCATGGAAATGGCATGGCATGACAAGGCATGGAAATGGCATAGAAATGGAATGGCATGAAATGTCATGGAAAGGAAAGGCATGACATGGCACTGCATGGAAAGGCATGGCATGGAAAGGTAAGGAATGAAATGGCAAGGAAATACATGGAAATGGCATGGCATAGCTTGGAAATGCATAGAAATGGCATGGAAATGGCATGGCATAGCTTGGAAATGCATAGAAATGGCATGGCATGGCAAGGCATGGAAATGGAATGGCATGGAAAGACATGTCAATGGCATGAAAATGGCATTGCTTGGAAAGGCATGGAAATGGAATGGCATGGCAAGGCATGGAAATGGTGTGGAAATGTCATGGCATGGCATGGCATGACGAAGAATGACATGGAAAGGAAAGGCATGATGATGTAGGAGCATCCTCAACAAGTACACGTGGTAGGACAACTCAGTGCTTGAGATCCAATCCAGAGTCTCGAACACTAGCCAGTACTGCAAATATTTTGAAGCGATAGAAAACAAAATAGGAAAGATCACACGTGTGGAGACAAAATGAGCACGCGTGACTTGGGAGCTTAACCCTAGTCTCAATGTAACCGCAATTAGATAGTAGTTAGTTTGTTTCTTTTGTATAAAGAGAGATTTTATACGCCCAAAAGAGGGGTTACGAGAATTACGAGCAAGTAGGAATCTCAGAGTAGTAGTTGTTGCTTTGATTTTAGCCATAACCATTTTCTTGATTTTGAATGAAGATAACAGATAAAAATTGATCAAATGTATGGTGTGAATAGTGTTTTCAATTTCTCTATTCATATCTTAATCTTTTCAAGAATGAATGAATCTTGCTACAAGTGTATGAAGCTTTGAAATGATTGCATAAGAATTTAAATCGCTTTTCTTCATGAGTTGGTGCAAGGTGTGCACATAGTCCACAAGGCATGCGTTGACAGGGTCTGTTTCGACTTGTAAAGCTCAAAAGAAATAGCATAAGACTTTCTTTGCAGGAAGTGTAAAGTTACTACTGCAAGGAGTGCACAGTTGTCGCAAGAACTCAAATCTTGTGTAAATATATGTTACAAAGAGTGCATAGACCTGGAATTCGATGAAGAGTCGAAGTGACTCCGTAAAGAAGTCGAAGGACGAGAGCGGAAGAACACCAGGAAGGCAAGAAAGGATTCGTTTCAAGAATCTTTGGATCTGAGTTTGAAGAATTTCCCAAAAAATAAAGAAGTGCTTGGGAGATAAAAACATTTGGAGAGATCAAGCTCAGGAGGAGTAGCACTTTCCAAGAAGCTCAAACAAGATCCAATAAATGGACTCGTAGGAAGGATAAAGGTCAAAGCCTTTAAATCCTTTCAAAAATCTTCTAAGGATGAAGAAAGATTTAGCTCAGAGGGAAGATCTGGACCATCCGATCAGCGTCCAGACAACGAGGAACAAGAACAGAGGAGGAAAGATATCAACCATTCGATCTGAGAACAAACGGATCATAGCTGTCTGATCAAGGTAAAGTGCACTAACATTAAATCTGTGATCATACACATGAGGAATAAGGTCACGAAATTCTGAAATCATCGAAACCATCCATCACGATAAGACATGTGGCGAGAGATCAACATTTTGTTGACTCGTGACTCGAAGGAGTAAAAAGTTCAATCGTGAGAACTCATGAAACGAAAAATCACAACATGATCTGAGTCGTTGATCAAAGGGGAGATTTGGACCATTGATGCAGCGCCATCGCAATTTTGGCTATCGGGAGAATGGAGGCAAGGAAACTCCAAAGTTGTGAATCGTGAAATCGCGAAAAGATCACAATCGTTAATCGAAGGAGGGATTTGAAACGTAGATCTGGTTTTTTCCAGAATTCGTAACTTGGGAAAACAGAGGTAAGAGTTCGGGGAACTCGTGAAACCCGAAACCGTGAAGATTTGATCTAATTCATCTTTTCAAGAAGAGATTTGGATCATTGAGCATCTAGGGAGACGATTCGTGAAGTGTGAACTCACGAAACATGAAATCGTGAAATCGAGAAGTGCTCAAAATATTGGCCCACGGTCATAGTGAAGGGTCACATCGGTGAAGGGGAATAGAGGGGATAGCATGCGCTAGGCTCCTATTGAGATTTCGGAAGTTGGGAGAGTCGGAGTGACTCGCATGAAAAAACCCGATACACGAAGTTGCAACACACCTTTCGATTAGGAGATTGGTCACAGCCTTGGCCACATAAAGGGAGGGGATTAACCAGGAGAGTTAGTGTCTAAACATGTTGAAGCTTAAAGACATTAAGGAGAAATACATGGGTTCCATATAACCTATTCTTTAAGGGAAAGAGGGCTTGTTAAGTGGATTTGAGGTTCTTGAGGGCCAAAGAGTCAATCAGACTCAGTTTCTTTATTGATCCTAGACCAGGAGGTCACGCAGTCCTTAGGAGAGAAGGGGGGTCTGCATCAAGTGGTATCAGAGATGATTTTCTTCTGTAGATTTCAGGTGAACGAGAAAAAGAAATCGAAGTTGTACTCTATGTGTAAGAGATAGTCAACACAATGCCACCAAGGAGGCGAGGGGAGCCACCTTTAGCCAATCGTGTGTTAGAAATAGAGATGTGAGAACTTCGTGCAAGGTTGGAAGTGATGGAAGAAGCGTAGAGAAGAGCACCTGATGCTGGAGACGTCAGCAATGCAGAAAGAGAAGATGTAGAAGCCGAAGAAGCTATAGGGGAACACGTTGCCAAAGGACACTTGCTAAGAGAAGTTGTTAGATTGGGAGCTAGATCCAAGATAGAGGTCCCAATGTGTGAAGGAAATTTGGATGTGGAAGAGTCGTTGGATTGGATAAGGTCCATGGACAAATATTTTTATTATGAAGATGTCGATGGGGAGAAAAGGGTGAGACATGTTGTCACTAGGCTTAAAGGACATGCAACACTGTGGTGGGATGAACTGCAGGCTGAGAGGAGAAGTAGAGGCAAACAAAAGATAAAGAATTAGGACAGAATGGTAGCCAAGATAAAGGCTAAATTCATGCCCAAATATTATCAGATCAATCTGTTGAGGAAGTTGCAGAACCTCAGATAGAAGGGTATGATACTCAAAGAATACACAGAGGAGTTCTACAAGCTGAACATCAGAGTTGGACAAAGAGAGAGGGACAAAGAAAAAAATTCCAGGTATATGAATGGTCTGAGGTACGAAATCCAGGATGAGCTCAACATGATGTCAGTAAGGACAGTGGAGGATTCTTATCAGTTTGAGCTGAAGGTAGAAGAGAATTTGGCCAGAAAACAAAGCTAGCAAGGTAGAGGTAAAATCTCAGCCCCAAACAAAGGCAAGGGAGTTTCCCATGACAAGGCGCATAATTCCAAATACGAGGTTGGAACTCCACACAGTCACTTGGAAAGAGGAGGGATTTCCCGAGGAAGATAGGGTGGTAGAAGAAACTCTTCTAGAGGAAGAGGCAGAGGAGGAATAATATGTTATGCATGTGGAAAGACAGGGCACATGTCTTGGGAATGCCCCGAGAAAAAGAAAGAAGGAGTAGAATGTCACATTTCGGAAGCACAAAGAGAGAATGTTGAAGCAGAGGGAGTAGAGGATGGAACATCCCTTATGATGAAAAATGTTCTCTTAAAACTAGAGGCAGAAGTTAAAAAGCCAGTACAGAGGAACAGTCTATTCAAGACATCTTGCAAGACTAAAGACAGAGTATGCAAGGTGATAATTGATAGTGCGAGTACTGATAACTTAGTATCCACAGAGATGGTGGAGAAATTGTAGCTACAGACAACTGCACACCCAGAGCCATATAAAGTCTCATGGTTGCAGAAAGGACACCAGGTAATGGTTACTAAACAATGATTGGTTGAATTTAAGATAGGAGGATATAGAGATGAAATTGTGTGTGATGTAATTCCCATGGATGTATGCCATATTTTGTAGGGAATACCATGGCAGTTTGACAGGAATGTCATTCATGATGGGAGGAATAATACATACACCTTGGAGAAGAATGGTAGAACACACATGTTGTTGCCAATAGAGGAGAAGAAAGTGAAAGAGGAATCCTACACAAGCATACTTCTCATGAGTGGGAAGGAACTCACGAAAGAAGTCCAAAAATAACAGGAGATGCAGTTTGTTGTGGTGAGTAAACCCAGAGTTATCCTTACAAGTACTTTAATGGATGATTTTTCTGAAGAAGTTCAAGAATTATTGGATAATTTTGCTGACATAGTGGTGGATGAGCTACCTAAGTCATTGCCACCCATCAAAAGTATCAGTCATCATATCGATTTGATACCAGGAGAAATTCTGCCAAACAAAACAGCTTAAGTACTGACACCTAGAGAGAATGAGGAGGTAAAGAACCAAGTCTAGGAACTGTTAGACAAAGGTTTGGTTAGAGAGAGCTTCAGTCCATGCGCAGTGCCAACTGTATTGAGTCGAAATAAAGATGGAGGATGGAGAATGCATACAGACTCGAGAGCCATCAATAAGATCACTATCAGGTATAGATTACCTTTGCTAAGAATAGATTATTTGATGGACAGTTTAAGAGGAGAAAAATTATTTTCTAAGATAGATTTGAAAAGCGGATATCACCAAATCAGAATGAGGGAAGGTGATGAGTGGAAGACATCCTTTAAGACAAATTAAGGTTTGTATGAGTGGCTTGTTATGCCATTTTTCTTAACCAATGCCCCGAGTAATTTTATAAGGTTGATGAATGAAATACTAAAATATTTCATCGGAAAGTTTGTGGTTGTGTATAT
The DNA here is from genome assembly GCA_009831015.1 of Picea engelmannii. NCBI lineage: Eukaryota > Viridiplantae > Streptophyta > Pinopsida > Pinales > Pinaceae > Picea > Picea engelmannii. The sequence goes on from ML778364.1 coordinate 801,915, forward strand.
AGATGATATACTGATCTTTAGCAAGACTAAAGAAGAGAATTTGAGGCACCTGACATTAGTGATGAGGAGACTACAGTAGGAGAAGTTGTTGATAAATCTGAAGAAGTCCTCTATTATGAAGACAGAAATCATTTACTTCGATTTTTTGATCTCTTCAAACGAAATGAAGATGGATCCAGAGAAGGTGAAAGGAATCAAAGAATGGTTGTCACCGAGGAGCATGTTTGAGGTAAGAAGCTTCCATGGATTAAAAAATTTCTATAGGAAGTTCATCAGAGATTTCAGTGTAACTTGTGCACCAATGATGGATACAGTGAAGAAGAGGCACACGTCTTTTTGATGGACAGAGGAGGCCGAGAAGAGCTTCAATACACCAAAGGAGAAAGTAACGGAGCGACCAATTCTGGTCTTGCCAAATTTTGAGAAGACGTTTCAGGTAAAGTGTGATGCAAGTGTCGTTGCAATTAGAGGAGTTTTGAGCTAGGACAATAGACATGTTTCTTACTTCAGCGAGAAGCTGAATGAGACTATGAGAAAATACTCCACCTATGACAAGGAGTTTTATGCCATAATCCAAGCCCTGAAGAAATGGAGACATTACCTTGTCCCATAAGAATTTGTCTTGTATAGAGATAACCAAGATTTACAATTCATAACTAGACAGGAAAAATTGAATCGGAGGCATGCGAAGTGGATTGAGTATATGAAGAATTTTACTTTTGTCATAAAACATATTGTTGGGAATGCTAACAAATTTGTTGATGCTTTGAGCAGGAGTTTTTTGACTCTACAGGAATTTTAGGTAAAGATCTTAGGGTTTGTACACCTCGAGGAAATGTACAGTGATGATCTAGACTTCAACGAAGCATATGAAGCATGCACGAATCTTGTGCTGAGAGATAGGATCCAGTGGGTAGATTATATGATTCAAGAGGGATTTTTGTTCAATGGAAATCAATTGTGCATACCAAAATGCTCAATGAGGGGTAACCTTTTGAAGGAAAAACATAATGGAGGATTGGCTGGACATTTCGGCCATGATAATGCATTTGTGCAGTTGATCAGTTCATACTATTGGCCAGGTATGAGAACCGATGTAATAAAATTCGTGAACAGATGCAGAATCTACCAACATGCAAAAGGGAAAAGACAGAACACTGGATTGTATCAACCATTTCCCATACCAGAGAGGCCTTGGGATGTAATAAGCATGGATTTTGTATTGGGACTGCCAAGAACAAAAAGAGGATGTGATTCGATATTTGTGGTGGTGGATAGATTTTCCAAGATGCCACACTTTATCCCATGTCAGAAGACCAATGATGCAACACATGCTGCAAACCTAATTTTCATGGAAGTTGTGAGACTTCACGGCCTACCCAAAATCATTTTCTCGGACAGAGATAAAAAATTTGTTGGTCATTTTTGGAGAACACTCTGGAAGAAGTTGGGGACATATTTTTCCTTCATCTCATCTTATCACCCTTAGACAAATGGGAAGACTAAGGTGGTAAACATAAGTTTGGGAAACTTATTGATTGGTTCGGTCACTGAGCACTATAATCAATGGGATCGGATTCCGCCACAAGAAGAATTTGCATACAATGACTCACCAAACATGAGAACTGGGAAGAGCCCGTTCCCAATATTGTATGGAATTCAACATAGGGGAGTATTTGACTTGAGAGACTTGGAACATAGTGAGATCAGAAGCACTAGAGCAGAAGAATTTTTTGCAGAAATGCAGAAGCTCCATAGCCAGATCAGGGGGCATTTGCATAATTCCAGCCAAGAGTACAAATGCAGAGATGATAAACATTGCAGATAAATCCAATTTGAAATAGGAGATCAGGTTCTAGCACATCTCAGAAAGGAAAGGTTCCCTAGGGGGACATATAACAGGCTAAATATGAAGAAGATAGGACCATGTAAGATCTTGAGGAAGTTTGATGCCGACGCCTATGAGATTGATTTGCCAGATGATGTGGACATATATCCCATATTCAACGTCTCAGACCTTAATACTTACAGGAAAGATGATACAGAGGGATCATCAGATCAAGGGAATATTCACTAGGAGAAACAAATGCCTATAGTAGAAAAACCATAGATGGAAAAGATCGTTGATCAGAGGATTAGTAAGAAGACCAAGAGGAAGACCTATTTTGAATATCTGGTCAAGTGGAAGGGACACCCAATAGAATATTCAAGTTGGGAAAGTGAATCTGATATTTAGAAGCATGGAAAGTCGGTACAGGAGCTCATGGATAGGAGTCCATGAATTTTTCTCCAGGGGGAGTATGATCCAGGAGCATCGTCAACAAGTACACATGGTAGGAAAAATCACTTCTTGAGAGCCAATCTGGAGTCTCGAACGCTAGCCAGTACTGCAAATATTTTGAAGCGATAGAAAACAAAAGAGGAAAGATCACACATGTGGAGACAAAATGAGCACGCGTGACTTGGGAGCTTAACCCTAGTCTCAATGTAACCGCAATTAGATAGAATTTGTTTTTTTTATTTTGTATAAAGAGAGAATTTGTATGCCCAAAAGAGGGGTTATGATAATTATGAGAAAGTAGGAATCTCGGAGCAACAGTTGTTTCTTTGATTTTAGTTGTAACCATTTTCTTGATTTTGAATGAAGATAACAGAGAAAAATTGATCCAATGTATGGTGTGAATAGTGTTTTCAATTTCTCTGTTCGTGTCTTAATATTTTCAAGAATGAATGAATCTTGCTACGAGTGTATGTACCTTTGAAATGATTTCATAAGAATTTAAATCACTTTTCTTCGTGAGTCGGCGCAAGGTGTGCACACAATCCGCAAGGAGTGCATTGACAGGGTATGTTTCGACTCGTAAAACCATAAGAAATAGCGTAAGACATTCTTTGCAGGAAGTGTAAAGAAACTGCCGCAAGGAGTGCACATTCGTCGCAAGAACTCGAATCTTGTGTAAATATATGTTGCAAAGAGTGCATAGACTTGGAATTCGATGAAAAGTCGAAGTGACTTTGTAAAGAAGTCAAAGGATGAGAGAGAAAGAACACTAGGAAGGTGAGAAAGGATTCTTTTCAAGAATCTTTGGATCTGAGTTTGATGAATTTCCCAAAAAAGCATGTGCTTGGGAGATCGAAACCTTTGGAGATATCAAGCTCAGGAGGCATAGTAGTTTCCAAGGATCATGAACGAGATCTAAGAAATGGACTCACAAGAAGGATAAAGGTCAAAGCCTTTAAATCCTTTCGAAAAACTTCTAAGTCTGAAGAAAGATTTAGCTCAAAGGGAAGATCTGGACCATCCGATCAGTGTCCAAAAAACGAGGAGAAATTACAGAGGAAAGAACTCAACCGTTCGAAATGTGAAAAAATGGATCATAACTGTCTGATCAAGGTAAAGTGCACTAACATTAAAGCTTTGAATGTACAAAGGAGGAAAAAGGTCATGAAATTCTAAAATCATCGGAATCATCCATCACGACAAGACACGTGGTGAGAGATCATCATTTCACTGACTCACAGAGTGGAAAGGTCAAAGAGAAAAGTCGTGATGATTCACGAAGTGTGAACTCGCGAAAAGATAACATTCGTTGATCATTTCTAAATCATCGAGATCGTCCATTGTCAAGGAGGAGACATGGCGACAGATCAACGTTTTGCTAACTCGTGACTCGAAGGAGTCAAAGGTTGAGTTGCAAGAACTTGGGAAATGTGAAATCATGACATGATCTGAGCCATTGATCAAAGGGGAGATCTGGACCATTGATCCAACGCCATCGCAATTTCAGCTATAGGGAGAACGGAGGCAAGGAAACTCCGAAGTCGCGAAAAATATCACAGTCGTTGATCGAAGGAGGGATTTGAATCATAGATCTGTTTTTTTCGAGACTTCACAACTCGAGAAATCAGAGGTAGGAGTTAGGGGAACTCGCGAAACCCGAAACCATGAATGTTTGATCTAAGTTGTTGGTTCGAGATAAGATCTGGATCGTTGAGAATATAAGGAGACAATTAGTGAAGTGTGAACTCACGAGATGCAAAATCGCGAAGTGCTCGAAAGATTGGCCTACGGTCATAAGAGAAGGGTCACATCGGTGAAGGGGAATAGAATGGATAGCATGCGCTAAGATCCTATTGGGATTTTGGAAGTCAGGAGAGTCGGAGTGACTCGCATGCAAAGGCCTGATACGCGAAGTCACAATGCGCCTTTCGATTAGGTGACTAGTCACAACCTTGGCCACATAAAGGGAGGGGCTTAACCAAGAGAGTTAATGTCTAAGCACGCTGAAGCTTAAATATGTTAAGGAGAAAGCTGCAGGTTCCATTTAACCGGTGCTTTAAAGGAAAGAGGGTTTGTTAAGTGGATTTGAGGTTCTTGAGGGCCAAAGAGTCAATCAGACTCAGTTTCTTGATCGATCCTACACCGGGAGGTCGCACAGTCCTTAGGATAGAAGGGAGGTCTGCATCACATGACATGGCAAGGCAAGGCATAGCAAGGAAAAGCATGGAAATGCATGGAAAGGTAAGGCACGACATGACAAGGAAAGGCATGGAATGGAATGACATGGAATGGAAATGCATGGCATTTCTTGGCAAGGCAAGGCACAACATGGCATGGCATGGCATGGAAACTAAAGGAAAGGAAAGGCATGGTATCGCTTGACAAGACATGCAAAATTTTTCACCTACACTTAAAATGTCATAAACCCTTCATTGGATGGAAATGAACTTTGTGATATAAATTTAAGTCATATGTCCTTAGAAAAAATGGGTTTTATTTATTGGGATGAGAAATGTTTATTTTTTTGTTATTCTTTTTTCATTGAAATCCACAATTTGATTTGACTCTTTCCTTGCATAATTTTATGGAAAATTATATTTATTGTTGTACATGTTAAAATGGGAAGCTACATGACAATGGAATTGCATGACATGGCTTGTAAAGGAATAACATTGGCATGGAATTGACATATCATGGCAAGGAATGTGAAAGGCATGGTAATGGCATGGCATGGCAACGAATGGCAATGGAATGTAAATGGGATGCAATGGCATGGAATGACAAGGCATGGCAGTGGCATGGAATTGGAATGACATGACATGGCTTGGAAATGCATGGGAATGACATGGAAATGGCATGGCATGGCAATGAATGGTAATGGCATGTCAATGGCGTGGAACGAGAATGGCATGGAAATGACATGGAAATGGCATGGCTTGGAAAGGCATGACAATGGCATCGAAATAGCATGGCATTGGCATGGCATGAACAAGTTTGTGGGATTGGGTTTGGGAGGTTCCATTGTCTCCTTGTGTGCTATAACCCAAAAATTGGGTAGGAATGTGCAATAAAATCTCATATATGGTGAAGGGAAAAGAATAATGGTTTCAAGTCTCCCTAGAGGAAATTTGGTAGCAAGGCATTACTTTCTATGGTGTGTCATGAAATGTAACCTCAAAACCTTTATTTGTAGGTGGAAAATGATACCCATTCTAAGACCTAGTTTCCATCATAGATGATTTTAGGGGCTAAATTTCGCAAATAGACTAATTTTCCATGGTTTTCCCCAAAAAAAGATTTGCCAATTTCAATTTTTTATAAAAACAATTCACCCAAATTCCATAGAATAAAATTATTTTACGTTAAAAATCGCCAAAATTTTATAGAAACTCTATAAAATCCTTAGAAATTTGAATATTTTTACAAATATGTCGCCAAACATTTTAAATTTTGCATATTAAGGACTAGTAAGATTAGCCCAGGTTTCTACATTTTAATATAAATTTGCATCCTTAAAATTACCCCTAGTTTCCATGTGAACTCTCTCATTAATATAATGATGAAAATCAATAATTTTAGTGGACATCAGGGAAGAATGAATGAATTTTATTAATAATTGATGGGTTTAAAAAAATTTACATATACCCACTACACAACCTAAACAAACACAAGAGTGCATTAATGAGTCATTGACTAGTCATTTTTGGCATTTATGAAGGGTTACATATAAATGAAATGATTTTATATATTTCACGCATAGAAAGAGGGGAATAATGTTTGTTCCTTAGAAAATGGTCAAATTATGGATTGAATCAACTAAGAAACTAACAACTAGGCTTCTCAAAGGAATGTCAAGGGAAGGCTATGGTTTGAAGACCCCAACTTTTAACAACCCAAGATAAGATATTGGTAGGTGCATGTACTTCATATTCTAAATATATATGAAGTGTTTGGGCTGTCCAAATGTTGTGTGCTTGCATAATTGAATTTTAGTTTATGTCATCTTCATAATTGAGTAATTATAGTACTATTTATCGAGGTTAATTTGACATAACATTGAGTTGAGGTTGTTAATTGAGTTACAATTATGTAGAAGATACATGAGAGAAATTTATTTCTATAATAAAGTATTGTAATATCCCATTTTTTAGGTTACAATATTTTCAAGTGACCACTATTTGAGGGTGGATTTTCATTGGATTTAAATGGATATAATTCAAGAGGTATTCCATATTATTGGTTTTCATTTAGAATATGGATATCCACAACATTCATGCAAATAATTCACAAGGAATGATCTATCGATGATGTAGAGATACATGTTTGATTAGCAATCAATGCTACTTGAGAACCATTAATTGATTATGAATTTATCACTTAGAAATATTTTCCACCATAAGATATTCATTAATGTGTAACACAAGTATTTATAATCACTTCAGAAAAAAATCAATGGATTAATGCATATAAAATTCATACACTTTGAAATTCATATATTCATCAACATAAAATGCAAAAACAATGAGATTCATAACAAACGTGCCATGAAATGTGTGTGTGTTTGTGTGTGTGTGTATTCAAAATCGTCTAAGTTGTACATTTTTTACAAAATGGCATCTCGTTCCCAATATACAAAGCAACAGCAAGTGTCCTAACATAAAAATCATCCATACGGTCGCCAAGATACAAAATGACATTAGTTGGTCAATCATTGACCATTTCCACTCTCAGGAGCATCCTGGAAATCTATCTTTCTTCTCTTTCTTGAGGAAGCACCTCGAGTGGTTCTAGGCCTGGACGTGCTTCGACATTGTGGAGACTACACAAAGAAAAAACATTGTTATAAGTTTTTTTCCTCAATGGATTAATAGACATACAAAGTTATACTTTGTAATTTAACCTAATACAACTCACCGCATACGCTATTTTCAATCATGAGGGTGTTACCCTCCTCCACGATCCCAATCTCTCTGCGATGCCACTCTACATCAGTTACAAGGATCAAGTCAAGAAAATTAAACAAATATGTGTAAAATAAAATTCATAACAAATTATCATCAACACATTATCTCACTGTGAATCTCTCGAGCCTCGATGGAGATTCGCTGGAAAATGGAGCACTAGGTTGTACAACCTACTCCAAGGAAACCCTTCTGTGGAAAAATCAGTCGATGGGGACAATGGAAATAGTGGTCGGGATGGGTGGCATATAGGTACATCCATTGTAGATGGGTGTGATGGAAGAGGTGGCACAGATGGGTGGCATGCATGTGAATCTAATGAGGATGCATGCAGTAAGATAGATGTTGGGGGTGGAATATGATAGACCCCCATAGGTTGTAGAATTGATTCCAACTCCCTAGTCCTGGATAAAGGTAACCCAAAAGCAAGTCCCAAGTTCCCAGGGAGTGTCGTAGTACTATATATAGCAAATATTTCCACAGCCTACATACATATTAATAATATTGCATTGTTAGTACCAAATAATAAAATTCAAAAACATAAACACAAAAAAATTGAGAATTATAAGATATTTAACTATACACATGGTACCTATGATAGAGGGAATTTTCCATCCTAGATGGATATTTCCTGGCATCGCCTAGTCCCAAATCCTGTAGAAACACAAGAACATTAAAATTTTGAGGATGCCATAAAATAAACAAACGATGATGGTGAATTTATCAAATGTGACACATACACGTGTGTGTGGTGCGCCCAATGAGAAGGTTGCCTCTATTTATGCATCAATGGTGGGGCTAGGCATTGATACATCCATCGGCGTAGAGGGTTGTTGGAGCTCAGAAATGTCATATTTTCATCCACCTTTGCCTTCATCATTCTTCACATTTCATCGCCCCATTAACCTTTCATGATATCATTTTCATAAATATATTTGGGTTTCACCATATTATTTTCCACTTTATTCATTTTAGTATTAAAAGGGAATTTGTGATTAAATATTAGAAAATCGGCATGTTTTCATATATATCTCAAAAATGTGTGAGATTTGTAATGTGTAGGAATATGTGAAGGATTAATTCAAAAAGACTTCTCGAATACTTCCTCCACCATTTCAAGATTTGACAAGATAATTCAAGCCTATTCCAAGGAGAAGATCATGGAGAATGGATAACATATCTTATCCAAGATATATGAGAGATATGTGTGAGGATTTGAAGGGATTATATTTTGTAATAATGGGAAATTAGTTGAGAGAAAAGTGGATCTGTAATTATGAGATGGTTATCTTATCTTCAAGGCTCTCATGTATAAAAGAGAGTTCTCTCTCTCTTCATGAGGGGGGTATTCATTGAGTAGTCATTAGGATTCAAGTAGAAATTTGGATTAGTCTTAGATTTATAATTGGGAAGAAAGGGATTCTTATCTTTGATTCATAGTTTTTGTTTCCATTCTTTCATTATTCTGTTATGAAGATTGATTTGATTATTGTAATGTAAGATTGCCTCATTGGTGTGAGCTCAAATATGTTGTTGTGTCATTCAACTCTTCACATGTTGTATTTCTTTTCCTTCATGTAGTTATCCATTCCTAGATTAATTTTGACGCAGACCCCCCTTCTCTTCGAAGGGTTGCGCGACCTCCCAGTCTAGGATCGATCAAAAAACTGAGTCAGATCGACTCTTTGGGTCTCTGCTAAACCCCAAACCCTCTTACACATGTGATTTTTCTAAATGCATAGGTTGTATGAGACCTGTGGGTCCTCTCCTTAGCATTTCTCAACTTCCACGCCAACTGGGCGCTAGCTATTCTCTGGATAAACCCCTTCCTTCTTTCAACCACGACTATGACCTCTCACCTAACTCAAAAGGAGTTTCGCAATTTCATGTATCGGGTCTTTGCATGTGAGTCACCCCAACTCTCCCGACCTCTGAAATACCGACAGGAGCCTACCGCATGCCAGCCTCTCTATTCTTCTTCACCGATGTGTCCCTTCGCTATGACCTAGGGCCAAACCTCCCAAGTGCTTCACTATTTTGTGTTTTGCAAAATTCACTTGCTCCTCCTTTCGAAACCTGAACTTGCGATTTCCACTTGTCATATCAGCGGTCCACAATCCCCGTGATCCAACGGTCCAGATCTCCTTTTCGCGTATCGAGACTTCGCATTCTGCGAAGTTGGAAGGCTAATGAATTCTCTCCTTCGATCCCTGATATCCATAAATTCATGTGCGCCATATCAATGGCTCACAACTCTCCATGATCTAATGACTCATATCAACTCTTCACAAATCAGGAATTCACGTTTCACGAAGTTGGAAGACTGCTCACCTCCCTTCTCCCAATATCCGAACTCCCGATATCTCCCTCGACAATCAATGGTCCAAAATTCTCCTTCGATCAACGGTTTTGATCAAATCGTGAACTTAGAATTCACGAGTTCCCAGAACTCTCTCTTCTGATTTCCCGAGTTTTGAACTCCTGACAAGACCAGATATACAGTTCATCTCCCTCCTCGATTCGACGGCTCATATCAAATCACAATTTCATGATTCACGAGGTCTTATAACTTTGCCTTTGACTTCTCTAAGTCACAAGTCAGCGAAACATTGATCTCTCACCCTGTGTCCCCCTTGATGGATGGTTCCGATGATTTTGGAATTTCGTAACCCCGCTCCTCCTGTGTACTTTCAAAGCTTATCTTTAGTGCACTTTACCTTGATCGGGCGACTATGATTATTTTGCGCTCAAGCCGAACAACTGGGATATTTCCTCCTTCTTGCTTGCTCCTCGTTGTTTGGATGTTGAGCGGACGGTTCAGATCTCTCCCTCCGATATTAATCTTTCTTCAGACTTACAATATTTTCTAGAATATTCAAAGGTTTCAATCGTTGTCCTTCCTACAAGTCCTTTCTTGGATCTCGTTAACACTTATGAAAAGTGTTATTCCTCATGAGCTTGGTCTTGTGAAGACTTCGAATTCCCACGCACTCCTTGCATTTCATGGATTTTGATAACTCAGATACGAAGGATTTCTTGAAGAGAAATTTCTCTCGCCCTCCTGGCGTTCTCCTTTTCTGGTTCTTCGACCTCTTACAAAGTCCCTTCAACACTTTGTCGAATCTCGGATCTGTGCACGCCTTGAACTAGATCTTTACACAAGGTTCAAATTCTTGTGGATGAGTGTGCATGCCTTGCACCAATCTCTTTGCACTCCTTGCAAAGGGAAATTTTCGTGCTATCTCTTATGAGCTTCGAAATCAAAACATATCTCGTTAACGCACTCCTTGCGTTCTGTGTGCACACCTTGCACCACTTCCACAGAAGAGAAACAATTGAAACTTATCCTAACATTCACAGTTCCATCTATTCATAACGAAATTCATTCATTCATTCATGAAATCATAATACCAAAGAATTTCAAAACAATGTCCACACTATGCATTGGGTCAATTTTCCTCTATTATATTAAAAAGTGAAAAATGGATACAACTGTAATCAAAACAAAAAAAAGTAAAAACTCAGAAATCTCCTACTAACTTGCAGCTAGCCTCATTTGGGCATACATAACCTCTATTTATCTCTGATGGTTCTTAGGGTCCCCCCCTAGCTACTTGTCTACATAAAAACCTATCCTGATGGCTATCCTAGTGCAGTCACATTCCAGAGCCGGAGTGGAAACTCCCACTTCGCTCGCGAACGTTTATGTGTGCCTCAAATTTTCTAGCACTGAGTTAAGGGGTACTTCAAAATATCTGCTGCAACTGCCAGCATTGAGATTTCGTACAGACTCCCAGGCGTTGATAGGTCCTGCTCTGCGTGCTTGCCAACGATGCTCTTGCATCATACTCCCCTTGACAAAAAATCATGGAATCTTGTCCATGAGCTCCTCCATCGAATTTCCATGCTTATGGATGTCAGCTTCATTTTCCCAACTGACATCTTCTATTGGGTGTCCCTTCCACTTGACCAGAGATTCAAAATAAGTCTTCCTCCTGGTATTTTGGTTGATCCTCTGATCAACGATCTTCTACATCTGTGGTTTTTTTGCTATAGTGATTTGTTTCTCCCACTGGACCTTCTATTGATCTTTTGATCCTTTTGTGTCATATTTCTTGTAAGGATACAGGTGTGAAACATTGAATATGGGATATATACCCACATTATCTTGCAACTCAATCTCATAGGCATTTTCATCAAAATTCCTCAAGATATTACATGGCCCTATCTTCTTCATCTTTAACTTGTTATATGTTCCCCTATGGAATATTTCTTTCATGAGATGTGCCAGAAACTGATCTCCCACTTCAAATTGAATTTCTCTACGATGTTGATCAGCTCTGCATTTGTACTCCTAGTTAGAACTATGCAACTATCCTCTGATTTGGCTATGGAGCTTCTACATTTCTACAACAAAGTCTTCTGCTCCAACGCTCCTGATCTCACTCTGTTCCAAGTCTCTCAACTCAGATACTCCCTTGGGTTGCATTCCATACAATATTTGGAATGGGCTCTTTCCATTGCTCCTGTTTGGTGAGTCATTGTATGCAATTTTTTCTTGTGGAAGAATATGATCCCACTGATTATGGTGTTCAGTAACCAAACTCCTCAATAAGTTTCCCAAACTTTTGTTTACCACCTCAGTCTGCCCATCTGTTTGAGGGTGATAAGATGAACTGAAGGACAAATATGTCCCCAAATTCTTCCACAGTGTTCTCCAAAAGTGACCAACAAATTTTGTGTCTCTATCTGAGACAATGCTTCTGGGTAGGTCGTGAAGTATTACAACTTCCTTGAAAAACATATTTGCAACATGTGTTGCATCACTGGTCTTCTGGCATGGGATAGAGTGTGCCATATTTGAAAACTTATCCACCACCAAAAATATGGAATCAAATCCTCTTTGTGTTCTTGGCAGTCCCAACACAAATTCCATGCTTATTGCATCCCAAGGCCTCTCTGGTATTGGCAATGGTTGATACAAGCCAATGTTATGTCTTTTTCCTTTTGCATGTTGGCAGATTCTACATCTGTTCACAAACTTTACCACTTCTATCGTCATACCTAGCTAGTAGTATGAACTGCTCAACTCTGCAAATGTTTTTTCATGGCTGAAATGTCTAGCCAATCCTCCACTATGATTTTTCTTCAAAAGGTTATCCCTCATTGAGCATTTTAGTATGCACAATTGATTTCCCTTGAATAGCAATCCCTCTTGAATCATGTACTTTGTCCACTGGCTTCTTTCTCTCAGCACACGATTTTCAAATGCTTCATATTCTTCCTTGAAATATGTATCATCACAATACATGTCCTTAAGGTGTTCAAACCCCAAGGTCTTCACCTGAAATTCATGCAGAATCAAACATCTCCTGCTTAATGCATCAACAACTCTATTAGAATTCCCAGCAACATGTTTTATGACAAAAGTAAAATTCTACATAAACTCAACCCATTTTGCATGCCTCTGATTCAATTTTTCTTGTTTGGTTATGAATTATAAAGCCTGGTTATTGCTATACAAGACAAATTCCTATGGGACAAGGTAATTTCTCCATTTCTTCAAGGCTTGAATTATGGAATAAAACTCTTTATCATACGTGGAGTATTTTCTCTTAGTCTCATTCAACTTCTCACTAAAATAGGCAATAGGTCTATTACCCTGGCTCAAAACTGCTCCAATTGCAACTCCACTTGCATCACATCTCACCTGAAATGTCTTTTCAAAATTCAGCAAGACCAGAATTGGTCGTTCTGTTATTTTCTCCTTCAGTATATTGAAGCTCCTCTCGGCTTTCTCTATCCATTTAAAAGGCTTGTGTTTCTTCTTCACTATAGCCATCATTGGCGAACAAATTCCAGTGAAATATCTAATAAACTTCCTATAGAATCTTGCTAATCCATGGAAGCTCCTTACCTCAAACATACTCTTTGGTGACGGCCATTCTTTGATTGATTTCACCTTCTATGGATCCATCTTCAGTTAATTAGAAGATATCACAAAAACCAAGAAAATGAGTTATGTCTTCATAAAAGAGGACTTCTTCAGATTTATCAACAACTTCTCCTGCTGTAATATCCTCATCACTCATGTCAGATGTCTCAAATGTTCCTCTTTAGTCCTGCTAAATATCAGTATATCATCCAGATATACAACCACAAACTTGCCAATGAAATCTTTCAGTATTTCATTCATCAACGTCATAAAAGCACTCAGAGCATTTGTTAATCCAAATGGCATAACAAGCCACTCATACAACCCTTCATTTGTCTTAAAGGTTGTCTTTCACTCATCACCTTCTCTCATCCTAATCTGGTGATATCCACTTTTAAAATCTATTTTAGAAAAGAAATTTTCTCCACTCAAACAGTCCATTAAATCATCCATTCTTGGTAAAGGGAATCTATACCTAATGGTGATCTTGTTAATGGATCTATAGTCTGTGCACATTCTCCATCTTCCATCCTTCTTTGGAATCAACACATTTGGTATTGTGCATAGACTCAAGATCTCTCTAACCAAATCCTTATCTAACAGTTCCTTGACTTGGTTCTTTACCTCCTCATTCTCTCGAGGTGTCAGTCTATATGTCACTTTGTTTGGTAGACTTTCTCCTGGTATCAAATCAATATGATGAATGATACTTCTGATGGGTGTGAATGAGTTAGGCAGCTCATCCACCACTATGTCAGCAAAATTATCCAACAATTCATGAACTTCTTCAGGCAAATCATCCATTGAAGTACTTGTAAGGATAACTTTGGGTTTCCTCACCACAACAAACTGCATCTCCTATTATTTCTTGACATCTCTTGGGAGTTCCTTCACTCTCATGACAAGTATGCTCATGCTAGCTTCCTCTTGCACCTTCTTCTCCTCTATTGGAAGCAACATGTGTGTTCTACCATTCTTATCCAAGGTGTATGTATTCTTCCTCCCATCATGAATGGTGTTGTTGTCAAACTGCCATGGTCTTCACAAAAAAAAATTCATACATCCATGGGAATTACATCACATAGAATTTCATCTCTATATCCTCCTATCTTAAACTCAACCAAACATTGTTTACAAACCATTACCTGGTGTCCTTTCTGCAACCATGAGACTTTGTATGGCTTCAGATTTGCGGTTTTCTCCAGCTCCAATTTATCCACCATCTTTGTTAAGTTGTCAGTGCTCCCACTGTCAATTATCACCTTGCATACTCTGTCTTTAGTCTTGCAAGTTGTCCTAAAGAGACTATTCCTCTGCACTGGCTTCTCAACTTTTTCCTCTGGTTTTAAGAGAACTTTCCTCAACATCAGGGATCTTTCATCCTCTGCTCCTTCTGCTTCAACATATCTTCTCTATGCTCTTGAAATGTGAGCTTCACCTCCTCCTTCTTTATTTTTCTAGGGACATTCCCAAGACATGTGCCCTGTCTTTCCACATGCATAGAATCTTACTTCTCCTCCTCTTCCTCGTCTTCCTCTAGAAGAACTTCTTCCACCACCCTGTCTTCCTCAAGAACTTCCTCCTCTTTCTGAGTGACTGTGTGGTTTCTCAGCCTTGTCCTTAGACTTATGTGCCTTGTCATGGGTAACACCCTTGCTTTTGTTTGGGTTTGGGATTTTGCCTCTTCCTCGCTGGCTTTTTTTTTTTTTTGGCCAACTTCTCCTTTGCCTTCAGTGCGAACTGATAAGCATCCTCCACTTCCTTTATTGACACCATGATGATCTCATCCTGGATTTCATATCTCAGGCCATTTATATACCTGGCAACTTTTTCTTCATCTCTCTCCCTTTGTTCAGTTCTAATGTTCATCCTATAGAACTTCTCTATGTACTCCTTAACTATCATACCCTTATGTCTCAAGTTCTGCATATTCCTAAACAAATTGATCTGATAATCTTTGGGCATGAACTTAGCCTTCAGCTTGGCTACCATTCTATCCCAATTATTTATCTTATGCCTACCTTTGCTTCTCCTCTTAGCCTAGAGTTCATCCCACCATAGTGTTGCATATCTTTTTAGCCTGCTGACATCCTGTTTCACCTTTCTCTCTTCATCGACATCTTCATAGTTGAAATGTTTTTCCATGGATATTATCCAATCCAACAGCTCTTTAGCATCTAAATTTCCTTCATACATTGGGACCTCTATCTTTGTAATGTTCCCTCGACCACCCGCAGGCCGTGGGACGCCACTCCAGAGAAACCACTCATGATCTGACACCGGTTGGTAACATTCCCATCCTTTACATGCCAAACCATGCTACTCTAGGGAACACTTTCGTTCCCTTACTGCGGAACATATTTTAACATACCCAGTAGTCAACTGAGCTAAACCACATAAATTTACTCTTTAAATTGCATGTAACTAAAACATATACATACAACGCTCTTGCGTAAGCTTTACATATGAACATAAACAAAAAATTACTTTCTATAACATACGAGTTGGTACTGAAATAACCGTAACTACAGATATGCAACATTTACAGGGAATTACCAAAAAACATACAGGCAATTATAATCACATATATGATTAACCGTAACATAGGCATGTAAATAACAAAGTAGCATATCATTTTATCATACAATTGGTACTTATCTTAGAAATATTGTCACCAACCATGTACAGACCGTCCATGAACCTCCTAGCCTTAGACTACACTGTTCATCACTCTCAACAGTGAGTCACCCCCGAGGTGGGACTGGACTCCACCTAGGGTAAAGGGTTCCTATCCAGGCTAAGGCTCATGGGCAATAGGAAAGACTCTGTCTCAGGTGCTCACTCAACTAAAACCTACAACCTCTCATTCCCCACATGCCTGTCCCATCCAAGGAAGTGTTCCCCTTCTCTGCTCAACAGTCCCTCGTCTTCCCCACTTCCCTTCCAGGGCTTCAACAACAGGCCGGAATAGAAGTCCGAGAGAATTGTAGCTGCAGTTTAGCACCTTCGAGAATCAATCCCCAACAATTCTCTCACTCAGAGAATTGTTCATGGGCCTGACAACCCGCTTCTTCAATCCTGCTCCAAGCTAACCAAGTACACCAACCGAAAAGGGCTATGGGAACAGGGTCTGGAATGGTGAAATGGTTGTCTCAAGGATAACGAAATGCATGAGTGAAAATGGTCATGGAATCATTCACTGGATAATTGAGTGTGGAAAGGGATCACTGTGAACTCTTCGTGGAAGTGATGGTGAGAATGATGGTTAGGCTGCTGGTAAGAAGTCCCATGAAAAGTCACCAAATGAGCTAAGTCCCCCACTATATGAATGCATGTCCCCAACTTGACACTTTTCATATAGGAAGTTACTTTGGTCCACTTGTCCCCAACTTTAGAACTTAGGATAAAATAATTATCCATACTTTACGCTTTAAGAAATATTAATATAATATTCCCTTGACTTTTGGACCTCCCTTTCCCTAACTAGTGAATTTCAGTCCCCCTCTTTTATCGTGGTCGGTATGCATGCAGCGATGTATTTTATATTAATCATGAGTCATGTACAAAGTAGGTGCATTGGCCTTTGACATCTAGGTGTTCCAGCCTAATACCAAAACATAAGCATCCCATCTTATAATAACCGGCTCACTAGCCTATAACACATATCATATACATGAGGCTCGTTGTCTTCCATACTATGCGCACCTTAGTTACTGCGCGCATTATCCTGGAATGTGCATGTTCCATCATTTTACTACGCAGTTCATGCGCGCACTATGCCACATGATGTGCATTACCAAATGAGGTCAAAAAAACTCACCAACTTAAGTACATTTATATTACATTTACAATTGGGTTTGGCCGAGGGATATTACAATCCCCTCCCCTTATTTATGCATTGTCCTCAGTGCATCATACACCCATATATAACAAAGTTTTCAAAAATCTTCAAAAAGATGTGGGTATTCTGTCCACATTGCATCTCCATTCTCCCAAGTAGCATCCTCAGGACCGTACCAGGTCCATTGAACCTTTACAAGCCCTGTGGCTCATTTCTGGAGATGTTTGACTTTCAAGTCCAAAATGTGCACCGGATGCACTTGAAAAGCGCCTTCTTGCTCCACTTGAATCACATTCTAGTCAATAACATGATTAGCATCAGGTATATATTTATTTAGCAATGATACATGGAAGACATTATGAATAGACATAGATGCAGGCAATGCAATCATATAAGCAACTAGACCAATCCTGTCTAGGATTTTTAAAAGTCCCACAAAATCTGGTTGCCAATTTAGCACAACTTCCCAGCTTCAGGGAACTCCTGTTAGCTTTCACTTTCAGGAAAACATGATCACCCACTTTGAATTCTCTGTTGTTTCTGTTCTTATCAGCATAACTTTTCTGTCTATCTTGGGCAGATTTTAAATTCTACTTAATTTTTGTCATTTGGTCCTCCATTTCCCTGAGAAACTCTGGCCCAACTACTATCCTATCAGCTGGATTATCCCAACTCACTGGAGTATCACACTTTTTGTTGTAAAGTGCTTCAAATGGGTTCATATTCAATGATGCCCGATACCCATTGTTGTACGCGAATTCTACCAAGTGTAGGTAGTCTTCCCATTTTGATGGTTTGTCCATCACATACATTCTCAGTATATCTTTTGTCACCCTTTTCACCCTCTCTATCTGTCCATCAGACTCAGGATGATAAGTTGTACTAAAGTTCAGATTCGTTCTGAATACTTTGAACAATCCTTTCCATAAATTCGAGGTGAATTTTGGGTCTCTGTCGGACACAATTGTTTTAGGAATCTCATGCAATCGCGCCACTTCCTTCATGAAAATATCATCAACCTCTGTTTCCTTGTGCGTAGTTTTCAGTGGAATAAAATGGGCAGCTTTTGTAAGCTTGTCCACCACCACCATTATCGAATCATGCAGCTTACCTTTTCTAGGCAATCCCGTAATAAAATCCATTGTCACCATTTCCCACTTCCACTCAGGAATGGTTAAAGGTTGTAGCAACCCTGCTGGGTTCCTATTATCATCTTTCACTTTCTGGCATTCCATACATATAGCGATGTACTCGGAAATCTCTTTCTTCATACCTGGCCAAAAGTAATGGCTCTTGATCATTGCCACGGTTTTCTGATATCCAGGGTGACCTGCATAAGGAACATTATGCATTTCATGCAAAATCATACGTTTCAAGTCCTGGACATTTGGAACAAAAATCTTACCAATATTTTTCCATATATTCCCAAATTATAATTATCCACCTTCTAAAGCATCTTACCCTATTGTAGGATTGCTACCAATTCTTTGTACTGCAGATCTACATTTGCAGCCTCCATAATTTTTCTTTTAATATCAGTTTGGTACATGCTAATGGTTGTAGAATGTAATTCATTCACCTTCCTGCTGAGTGCATCAACCACTTTACTCTTTCCCCTTGATATGATTTATATCAAAGTCGTATTCACTTAGAAATTCTAACCATCTTCTTTGTCTACCATTTAGATTTGGCTAATTAAATAAATATTTCAGACCATTATGGTCTGTTCTTAGCTCAAACCTCTTTCCCATGAGGCAGTGTCTCCATATCCTCAGGGCATGCACTATGGATGTCAACTCCAAATCATGAGTGGCATAGTTTCTTTCATGATCCTTCAACCTCCTTGATTCATAACATATGACAAACCCGTTTTGACTGAGGACTCCACCAAGTCCTTCATACATGCATCGGTGCATACGATGAAGTCTTCTTCTGGGTCTGCAATCCTTAATATTGGAGCACTTGTCAATAATTGTTTCAAGTGTTGGAAACTCTTCTCGCAATCCAGTTTCCACTGAAACTTCACTCCCTTTCTTTGCAAAGAAGTAATTGGATGTGCAATCTTTGAGAATCCTTCACTAATTCTTTTGTAGTAGCTTGCAAGACCCATGAATGATATCACCTTTGTCACATTCTTCGGTGATGACCATTCTCTAATGGCCTCTATCTTCTCAGGATCCACTTCTATCCCATCCTTTGAAATGATATGCCCCAAATAATGAATCTGTTTCTGATCAAATGAGAACTTGCTCAATTTGGCATATAACTGACGCTCCCTTAATACTTGGAACACCATCCTCAAATGATGTTCATGCTCTTCCTTTGAATTGGAATATATAAGAATGTCATCCAAAAAGACAATGACAAACTTGTCCAAATACTCTCGGAAAACACCATTCATTAAGCACATGAAAACAATTGGTGCATTTGACAACCCAAATGGTACCATTGTGAACTCATAATGACCATACCTTGTCCTGAAGGTGGTCTTGCTAATATCTTCTTCTTTAATTCTTACCTGATGGTATCCTGATCTGAGATCTATTTTTGAAAATATCTTTGCATCCTTCAATTGATCAAAGAGGTCATCAATCCTTGGTAGAGGATACTTGTTCTTAACAGTCACTTTATTCAACTATTTGAAATCAATGCACAACCTCAGTGATCCATCTTTCTTTCTCACAAACAAGAATGGGGCACCCCAAGGTGACACGCTTGGGCGTATATACCCCTTCTTCAAAATTTCTTCAAGTTGCATTTGCAACTCCTTCAATTCTGGTGTACTCATTCTGTAAGGAGTCTTTGATACTGGCGCTGCTCCAAGCATCAAATTTATAGAGAAATCAATGTCTCTCCTTGAGGGTAGTCCCAGTACCTCCTTGAACACATCTTCAAAATCTTCCAGGACTACATAATCTTCCAAATTTGGAACCTTATCTCTAGGTGTCTCTACCAAATGAGCTACAATTATTTGACATCCTTTTCTGTAACATTTCTTCAGTTGCAATGCTGAAATTTATCTAATGGTTACTACCCTGGGGATTCCATGTACCTTCCTTAGTTTTCCTTCCTCATCCAGGAAAGTAAATGCTTTGTTGTGACAGTCTAAGAGAGTGTGATGTTGGTCCAACCAATCCATCCCAATTAGATAGTCATAGGAACCTAAAGGCAAGATGTTTAAATCTTCCTTGGTGTTCAGTCCATTCATGTCTATGAGGCATGACTTAACCATATCATTAAATTTTCTTCTGGCTCCTGTAGCCAGTTGCACCAACCAGGATTTCCCATGCTTGCTTCTTGGTAATTGCAAACTTTCCACCATCTTAGGGTTTATATAACTATGACTAGCTCATGAATCAATCAAAATAGCAAGGGTTTGGTTGTTGATCATACCTTCCACTTCAATGATGTGGGACTGATACTCTTCTTTCTTTTCGTCCAGGGCTGCATAAATCCTTGGAACATATATGCCCATGTCCTCCACTATTTTATCTCACTTTACATTGCGAACAACCCTACCTTTTTCACCTTTGTGAGGAAAATATCTGAACCTATGGTCCCCTTTACAACCACAACATTGCATAGGTGGTTGTCTTGGCCCTTGACTCGTTGTGTCAATCGTTATGGGTTCTTTAGGCATTTCTTGTCCTTGTGGATTATTTCTGAAGAATGGTGGCTTAGCTCCCTTCTTCCTCTAATCCATCTTGAATTTTTTATTGTCTTCCCAAGCCTTTTGGAAAGTTGGCCTTTCTTTTTGTTGATCATATAGGCATTTATCTCTCCTTATGGTCTCTTCTAATGTCTTGGGATCATCATACTGTATTTTGTCACTAATGAACGATGGCAATCCACTTAAATACCTTTGAATTTTGACTGTCTCATCCTTGATGAAAGAGACATACTTCAGCAGTTCCAGAAACCTTCTCTCATATTCATCTATGGTCATACTTCCAAACTTGAGTTCAAATAAATCTTTCATTTTCATGTCATAGTATCTCTTAGTTAAGTACTTCTTCTCAAAATAATTCTTGAATTCCCTCCAAGTAACACTTTTTTCTACAATGTGTTGCACCTGCACAAGTTGATCCCACCACATGGAGGCCTTTCCTTTGAGTTGATAGATAATGATTCTAACTTCTGCATGAGAAGAATAATTATGCAATTGAAAATACTTCCTCATGACTAGAAACCATGTTTCTGCATCTTCATCCTTCTTGTGTTCACCATCAAATGTAGGAGGTTTAATTTTTTTCATTTCTCCTCTCAGCTCATCCACCCCATATCTCTTATACCTTCTGACAGGGGATGGACTCGAGTTGTTTACTTATCTCTTATTGTAATTCCTTTTGGAATGATGGTGATGTCTCCTAGCACTTTTTGCTTTTCTTTTCTCCTCTGAAGGTTTGTGACTCCCAAATTTACTTGAGCCACTCTCCTTAACCAGTTTATTTTCTATTATGTTCAAACCCTCCAATAGCTTCATGTTGAAGTCATCCTGCTGCTCTTTGGCTTTCATAATCCTTTCATTATCAGCTTTATGGATTTGGACATCCTTCTGCAAATTCTTAATGGTCTCAGCCATATTCATATCTTCATTCCTTTCTTCTCCATGTCCGTAGGAGTTCGTTCCTTCCATGCCCAAATCGACATCCACCCCTCTGCTCTTATCTTGCTTACTGTAATTCCCCTATGCTTCTTCCATTTCTATGGCCTTTGCACTGGTCTGATCTGATCGAGTTGTTGTTAGTTCTGCAAAACGTCCAGCCATCGAAACTTATCAGGCTAACAATTCAACAATTCATGAGAATATGCACTATTTTGGTTCAATATACACATCAGAATTATCTCTCCCGATTTCCTGGTGTTATCAACATGACAATTCTAGATAAGACCCAAGTCTCGAAAACACAGATGCACAGTGCCTTCAGAGATACACTTGTTCAAGAAGGTGGTTTGTCGAAACCACTTTCGCCAAGACGCAGTATCACATGTCTCAACATGTCAAATCCACCACTCATGGAGCGAGAGACGGCTAGTCAAATCACTCTGCTTCACTCGTTCGGTACTTCGCAACCATGTGACGTCAGCTGAATGTCGCTATGTAACGAACTCAAAATCTATTTATTCGAAATGGATTGGCCGAGCATGGAAACCCAACTCTCTTGTACGTAATCCACCTATGCTTCATAAATGGAATTCTATAATTACCACTCC
Source organism: Picea engelmannii (assembly GCA_009831015.1). Classification (NCBI taxonomy): domain Eukaryota; kingdom Viridiplantae; phylum Streptophyta; class Pinopsida; order Pinales; family Pinaceae; genus Picea; species Picea engelmannii. Next base: position 824,147 of record ML778364.1, read on the forward strand.
CCAAGTATGAAGGTATTTGTGTATCCATAACTGAAGTAATCTCCAAATTGCTCGAATTTCTGCTCTCTATAAAAACATGTCGGTATCCACAACCTGAGATACATGGACAAGGCTAAATTGAGTGAGACTGGTTATTCAGGCAACATGCTAGACTTTCCTGCGAATAAGGAGGAAAGGGTCCTTGCGCACATTCTAGAAACTAAGTTCCACACAGAGCCGACTATAGACTCACGGTTGGAATTCAGGATGAATCCCACTATGAAGGATTTAGTCATCAACAGGCCAGCCGCTAAGAAGAAAAGGAGTAAGTGGCAAAAGAAAAAGGAATCTACGGTTGAAGCATCCAAAAGTGTTGGAGATAATCCACTGGTCTGGTTAGATTCTTCTTTAAAGGTGGAGATTGCTAAGCTGAAGTAAGTATTCAACTAAAATAAGCATGTATCAGTGAATTTTGAACAGCTGGTAATGGAGGTAAAGAGTACCAGAGATAATAGGCATGTTCTTTAAACGACCCTTTTCACAACAGGCTAATTGTTGTCATTACCCTTTTGTAATTTTTGTGATTAATACGATGATATAAATACAGAAACGGATTTTAGACTGTTGTATTACAATTTCTATCTGGTGATGTTATGAATCTTGTTTTATTTTATAATAATTTTTTCTTGTAATCTTATATTTTATTTTCATCTGTCTGAATCAGAGGAAATTAAAACTTAGAAATTTATTTTTTTAAATAATGCTTCAATTCAGTTGTGTGTTTCTTTTTCTTTTATTATTATGCAATTTAAACTCAGACTCGTCGCCTTCCAAGTGACTTCGCGCTCACTAAACTTTGGCTTGCTCATTTATATTTATCGTGCATAGCAATATTACAAGGTAAAACGCTTTTCTGTGCACCTATATCTACTGTGCATTTCTTCTTCGTCGCACCGACAAATTACATGCACTATTCTTGTGTTGTGCGCCAATGTCCACTACGCACAGTTTTGGTACCGCGTACTGATATTCCACATGCATTTCGTCCTATGCATTCACCATGTCAATTTCAACAAATTCCATCGCGCCCAATTATCTGCGCACACTACTGAATACGCTATCGCGAAAGAACTTATACTCATACTTATGCGCATACCAACAAAAATCCTCTTTGTTAAGCAATACTTGCGCACCCCATGGGCACATTATTATGTGTGTGCTCACCGCGCAAGGCTAAATTCACCGCTTGCATCCGCACATAATAATCTTATGTGCGATGCCACAATTTTACCGTGCACACTGGCACGCCAACGTTTTCCCGTGCGGTGATACAATTTACCACGTGCGCCAGCATGCCAAACTTTTCTATGGACACTCCGTGACTCCAATTCTAGTCACTTCGAAGTTACTCTTCTGTGAATATTCGCTTCAACTGAACCCCTCTGGTCCATCCAATCTCAGTGTTGAACTGAAGCTATTATACCAATTTGTAACGTTCCCCCGGCCACCCGTAGGCTGTGGGACGCCACTCCAGAGAAACCACTCATGCTCTAACACTAGTCGGTAACATTCCCTTCCTTTAGAGGCCAGACCATGCTACTCTAGGGAATTCTTTCATTCCCTTACTGTGGAACATACAGTAACATACCCAGTAGTCAACTGAGTTATACCACATAAATTTACTCTTTAAATTGGATGCAACTAAAACATATACATACAACGCTAAATTGGATGCAACTAAAACATATACATACAACGCTCTTATAGAAGCTTTACATCTAAACATAAACAAACAATTACTTTCTATAACATATGAGTTGGTACTGAAATAACCGTAACTACATATATGCATCATTTACAGGGAAATACCCAAAAACATACAGACAATTATAATCACATATATGATAAACCGTAAGATAGGCATGTATATAACAAAGCAACATATCATTTGATCATACAATTGGTACTTATCTTAGAAATATTTTCACCAACCACGTATAGACCGTCCACGAACCTCCCAGACTTAGACTACACTGTTCATCACTCTCAACAGTGAGTCACCCCCGAGCTGGGACTGAACTCTACCCAGGGTAAAGGGTTCCTATCCGAGCTAAGGCTCATGGGAAATAGGAAAGACTCTGTCTCAGGTACTCACTCAACTAACAACCTACAACCTCTCATTCCCCACATGTCTGTCCCACCCAAGGAAGTCTGCCCCTTCTCTACTCAATAGTCCCTCAGCTGCGCCACTTCCCTTCTATGGCTTCAGCAATAGGCCAGACCAGAAATCTCAGAGCATTGTAGCTGCAGTTTAGCACCTTCGAGAATCAATCCCTAGAAATTATCTCTCTCAGATAATTTCTCACGGGCCTGAAAACCCGCTTCTTCAATCCCTCTCCAAGATAACCAGGTACACCAACAGAAAAGGGTTATGGGAACAGGCTTCGAAATGGTGAAATGGTTGTCTCAAGAATAACGGAATGCATGAGTGAAAATGGTCATGGAATCATTGACTAGATAACTGAGTGTGGAAAGGAATCACTGTGAACTCTTCGTGGAAGTGATTGTGAGAATGATGGTCAGGCTGCTGGTAAGAAGTCCTATGAAAAGTCACCAAATGAGCTAAGTCCCCTACAATCTGAATGCATGTCCCCAACTTGACACTTGTCATATAGGAAGTTACTTTGGTCCACTTGTCCCCAACTTTAGAACTTAGGATAAAATAATTATCCATACTTTACGCTTTAGGAAATATTAATATAATATTCCCTTGACTTTTGGTCCTCCCTTTCCCTAACCAGTGAAGTTCATTCCCCCATCTCTTTTATCGTCGTCGGTCTATGCGCAGCAATGTATTTTATATTAATCATGAGTCATGTACAAGGTAGGTGCATTGGCCTTTGACATCTAGGCGTTCCGGCCTAATACCAAAACATAAGCATCCCAGCTTATCATAACCGGCTCACCAGCCTATAACACATATCATATACACGAGGCTCGTTGTCCTCTATACTGTGTGCAGTATCGTGGAATGTGCATGTTGCATCATTTTACTGTGCAATTCATGCGTGCACTATGCCACATGACGTGCATTACCAAATGAGGTCAAAACAACTCACCATATTAAGTACATTTATATTACATTTACAATTGGGTTTGACCTAGGGATATTACAATCTTGGCTCTGCCTCCCAATATAGCAACTTCTCTTAGCAAGAGTTCTTCGACAACATCCTCTCCTACAGCTTCTTCGAATTCTACTTCTTCACTCTCTGCATCGCTGATGTCCCCAGCATCAAGTTCTCTCCTCTGTGTTGCCTCCATCACCTCTAATATTGCCCGAAGTTCTCGCATCTCCCTTTCTATAGCTCGATTGGATAAAGGTATTTCCGCTCATCTCCTTGGTGGCATTGTGTTGATTGTCTTTCACAAATAGAGTACAACCTCGAGTTCTTTTGTCTCTTCTCCTTTGCCTATTTTCTACAAGAAAAACCTCGGCTCTGATACCACTTGACGCAGACCCCCCTTCTCTCTGAAGGGTTGCACGACCTTTGGATCTATGATCGACCAAGAAACTGAGTCAGATCGACTATTTGGGTATCTGCTAGACCCCAAACCCACTTACACAGCTCCTTTCTCTAAATGCACAGGTCGTATGAGACCCATGGGTTGTCTCCTGAGTGCTTCTCAACTTCCATGCCAACTGGGGGCTAGCTCTTCTCTAGCTAAACCCATTCCTTCTTGCGACCATGACTATGACTACTCGCCTAACTCAAAAGGTGTTTCGCAATTTCACTTATTGGGTCTTTGCATGTGAGTCACCCCGACTCTCCCGACCTCTGAAATCCCGATAGGAGCCTAGCGCATGTTATCCCCTCTATTCTCCTTCACAAATGTGTCCCTTCGCTATGACCTGGGACCAAACCTTCCAAGTGCTTCATGATTTTGCGGTACGCGAAATCCACTTGCTCCTCCTTCTGGAACCCGAACTTGCGAGTTCCACTTGTCAGATCAACAGTCCACAATCCCTGTGATCCAATGGTCCATATCTCCTTTTTGTGTTTCGCAAAGTTGGAATGCTGATCAATTCTCTCCTCCAATCCCTGATATCCTGAAATTTATGTGCGTCATATCAATGGCTCACAACTCCCCGTGATCTGGCGGCTTAGATAAAATCTTCGCGAGTTGGAAGACTGCTCACCTCCCTTCTCCCGATATTTGAAATATCGATATCTCCCTGGACAATCAACAGTCCAGACTTCTCCTTCGATCAACGACTGTGATCAAATCGGGAACTCAGACTTTGCGAATTCCCATAACTCTCCCTTCTGATTTCTCGAGTTGTGAATTCTCGACAAGACCAAATCTACAGTTCATCTCCCTCCTAGATCCAACTACCGCTAAAAATGAAGCTATGAACTTTCACAAGTAATGTGTTGCCCAAAAACAAATTCTAACTTCAATTACATTTGTAGAAATTGGCCATTTCATGATGGCCTCCATCTTTGTGGGATCTATCTTGAGCTCCCCTCCACCAATCACATACCCCAAATAAACCAAACACTACTGAGATAACTCACATTTCTTGATATTTTCCAGTAGTTGGTTCTTTATCAGAGTCTCTAACACCTGCATAAGATGTGACATATGCTCCTCCCACGTAGAACTATAAACTAGTATATAATCCAAATAGACAATAACAAATGAATCTTTATAAGGGCATAAAGCATCATTCATTAGTTTCATAAATGCAGACAGTGCATTGCATAAATCAAATGTCATAACCAGCCACTCATACAAACCTTGCCTTGTCTTGAAGGAGGTCTTCTAGGTATATTATTATTTTACTCGTACCTAGTGATATCCTAATTTCAAATCCATCTTAGTGAAGTACTTGGCATGATGCAACTGGTCCAATAGATCATCGATCCATGGAAGGGGGTACCAATTCTTTAGTGTAATATTGTTTAATTCCCTGTAATCGATACACTTTCTCCAAGTCCCATCCTTCTTGGGAATAATTATGATGGGTGACCCATAACATGAGGTATTTGGTTGAGTTACATCTTCCTCCAACAACTGTTGCAATTGATTATTCCCTTCATTTGCTTCTAGAATGAAATGTATATATAGCCCAATATTCATCAATGGGGAGTCTCTGTATTTTATTCTCCCCTTCCCTCTTGGGTGGTATCCCTTTAGGCTCCTAGAACACTCCTATGTATTTCTGTAGCAACTCCTTCAAATGTTGTTTTTTCTCTTTAGTACACCCCTCCATGGATGCCTTCACGCTCATTAACTCATCATCACGTTGATCTTCTCTTAAGAAAAGTAAAACATGTCTCTCAATAGAACTAATCAACTTCTTGTCTTGATTGACACTTACCAATGAGATCTTTGACTTTCCTTTATGCGCATTGATGATGTAGGACTTCCCATCCTTAATCAATCAGTATTTATTGGCTCTCTACATTAATATTCCATCCCTCATATACATGTAATGGATTCTAGACACTAATAAACGTACATCAAGGGGTACTTCATCCAAATCCACTTCATCAATAAAATCAACACTTGTAGCAAATTTAATCTTACACCATTTTGTTACCTTTATCTCTGCATCGTTGTTTACCCAACCCAATGTATAGGGGCTAGGATGATTTTTGCTCGAGATACTTCACCTACACCTAAAATATCCTTTTCCTAAGGTTTTCCCTATGTTTATTAGTCATTATTTAGTGTCTTATATTTTAGGAAGAATATTCCTCTAGGATAATATTCTCTTCAGTTCACACTTCAGTTTGATCAGTTGAGTGGAGTCTAGATGCAACATTAGGATTATCACAATGCAACATTGAGATCATAACCAAATAATGCACATTTTCCTTGGGATAATCACTAGACTAGTGCATTACTCATGATTCCTTGATCTTCTTCTCACTTCACTCTGTTTCAGTCAATTAACTGAAGATTGAGAGACTAGGTGGCAGTTCACTCTCGTAACTGCCTAAGAGACTAGAGTAGGTGGCAATTTACTCTCATAACTGCTAGTGTGTGTCCAGATCACTCTAGAGCACCACTATGTCACACTGGCCTTTCCTCTAGTACGCATTAGTTGAGTTTTACAGAGTATATCATGTGTAAATTATCATTCATTTTTGGTTAATGAGAATTCTTACATTCTTTCTCTCCTGCTTCTCTTCTCTCATATTTTCTTTGCAACTGTGTATGTCATTTCCCATCTATATCTATTCTATGCAGGTTCAACAAATTTACATGGTATCATATCTGGCACACTTCTATGGAAAAGACACACCAAATTATTTTTGCAAGTACCGAAGATTAAAGACAGTAGAAAAATGGAATTTCCAAAAGAATTCATTCTTACACCGTACAATTTATTTGCATGGAAGGAGAAGGCGATAATGCATCTTCTGGGTAGAGGATTATACCGGTTAACCATGAACACAGAGACAAAACCAACATCATCCATAGAAAAATACAAGTATCTAAATCGAATGGATGAAGGGTTTGGAACAATTTGCATTCTCATTTCTCCTGAACTCCTCTTTCACATATCCTCCTTTAAAACCCCCAATGAATCTTGGACCACCATGGAAGGCATTTTTCACAAACAGGATGAGAAGAAGGAACACATGCTTGAGGTGGAGTTTCTCACATTGGATCCAAAAACCTTCGACAATCTCCAAGATTTCTTTACCAACTATAAGGATTTGTTGTCGCAACTCAAGGCTTGCAAGGTTAATAAATCTAAGGAGGAGAAATAAATGGTTCTCACCATTCTCTCCAAACTTGGTCCAGAATACTTAGTGTTTTTTTCCACATTCATTTAGTTAGATTCACCTCTGGATCTACCTGGACAATTCCCTCTCTTGAGGCCTTTATCGAGTCTTTGACACAAGAGAAAAACAAGCTCATCAATATGGGAAAAATCAAAGGCCCAAAGGATCATGTACTTACTATGCAAGATGGCAGCAGTCATCAATATCAGAAATCTAAAGACAAAGACAAAAGGAAAGAACATTCCAATCCAAAGAAGGAAGGGTACTCAAAACCCTTCAATGATGCCTTCATATCCAAAGGTGGAAAGGGAAGAAAAGGGGAGAAATGCACTTACTTCCATAAAGGATTCCATTCAGAATCCACATGTATGCAGAAACAGATAGATCTAATGACCCAAATACTTCAGAAAAACAACCTTGTAGATCACATCCCCAAGAGTTCCAAGAAGAAGAAGCCAGAAGATAAAAATCCCAAGAAAGGCAATTCTAGCCATGCCTTGATTGCTATCAACTCCTCTCTCGATTCTTGGATCGTAGATTCAGGTGCATCACACCACATGGCTTCCACAAAATAAGTATATTCTTCATTGGATGAATGAAAAGGTCCTCCTATTCTGATGGGGGACAACTCCCCAGTCAAGGTCACTGGAAAAGGAAGAATTGAACTCACAAACGGAAGCTTCAAGAATGTGCTACACGTTCCCAAACTTTTCGTCAATCTTCTCTTCATGTATCGGATGAAAAACTCCAACATCGGAAAGTGAGTCATATTCATAGATGATGTAGTAGATGTCTATGACATGAAAACCAATTCCAGGGTTACTATCGGTCAAGTAAATCACCAATCTAGACTCTACACATTTTCTGAATTTATTGAACCAGATTCTGCATTACTATTTACCCATGTTGATGAAAGCAGTAGGATATGGAACGAAAGGTTAAGGCATTTAAGTTTCAAATATATGAAACAATTTAGAAAGGAGGGAACGGTTGATGGTCTACCCGACATCCACTTCTCCAAAGGAATTTGTGAGGAGTGTCTTCTTGGAAAACACCCTCAAGATAAATTCGACAAAGGAAAGACTCAGAAGGATTACTCTCCTTTAGATCTGATCCATAGTGACATCATGGGCCATTTTCTAAATCCACCAATCACTAAAGCAAGGTACATGCTAATTTTTTTTTATGATTTCTCATGCTTCACATGGATTTTCTTTCTCAGGACAAAATCAGAGGTCTTTTAACACCTCAAAGATTTCAAAGCCCTTGTTGAGACACAGTCAGGAAAGAAAATCAGAGTCCTATGAACATATAACGGGGGAGAGTATTTCAACCATGAGAAACAAAATATTTGTCATGAGGGTGATCTAGATGGATATTGGTGACCACCCACCTATTCCACTGGCTCAAAAAATAGTTTTCCACCTTGGCAGTTTTTTGACAGTGTTTCGGGTACCAAACTTTCGGGGCCGTTTTGAGGCCCTAAAGGGTGTTTTTTGGGGATTTGGGGCCTAGAGGATTGCCAACGACACTTCCCTGGGCCAGTCGAATTTTTTTTTTCTCGGTTAGACATTTCCAACGGGCTATCATGCATCTAAAACAAAGATCATATGCAAAATTTATGACCCGGAGAAAATGATGTACTAACTTACCCAAATGGGGCCCACATGACTTTTGGCGCTTCATCTCCTAGGGTTAGGTTTTTGAATGTATAGGGTTTTTTTTACATTGTTGTTTATTGTAAAAGGCCTTTAGAGCCTCATTTTAACCATCTTCTTGCAAATGAGCAAAACCGTGACATCTCTTCTCAGAGATAAGCTGCCACCATTCCAGCAAGCTTGTTTTCTGCTGCATTTTATAATTTCATCTTATTTCCTTATTGAATAGAAAATCAGTTTCAGTATATCTCTGTTATTTTGTGTTAAGAATCTTTTAATAATTTGTATCCATTTTGTTTGGCTCATAAAATCTGGATCAGTGGTATTAGAGCGGTCTGCTCCTTTTCATCTTAATGCATGTTTCCAACGAGGCCATGGTACAAAGAATTGGGTCTCGAGCTTGTTTCTCTTGAGGAAAAAATATCTCGCACACCCAAACAACCTCTCATGGCAAGAGAAAAGAAATATGACGGAGCATGAGATCCTTTCAAAATGTTGCTTGAGGAAGCCCTCACGCAAAAAAGGAATGAGATGATGGATAGTTTCACACAAATTCTTTGGCGGCTACCAACAGGTGACACATCTTCCTCAAGCAGAGGCTCCACTCCGTTCAAGGTACAAATAAACTTCAATATTCCTATATTTGAAGGTCAGATAGATGCAGATGTTCTATACAAGTGGTTGAATCTACTAGAATGGTATTTTTCTGTCCATAATTTTTCGAATAGAGAAAATATTACTTTTGTGCTTCTCAAAGTCGTTCTCCATGTCAAATATTGGTGGGAAACTTTCTGTGAGAAAAACGAAACAGAGGAAACCTCATTATTTATACTCACAGCCACCTGGGAATCCTTCAGGGATGCTATTAAAGAACAATACTACCTTGTTGGAAGTTATGATGACTTGTATACCAAATGGACCACACTGTGACAAGAAAGAGACCAAGTAGTGCTAGAGTTCACAAATATCTTCCATACCTTGTGCACCAAGTTGGGTATCAAATATTCATAGCGAAATCTGGTGCTCAATTATCGCAGTGCTCTACAGATACATCTAGAACGAAATGGAATTTCTAGACATATCGTCCTTGGGCCCGGCCTACCGATACGCCGTCAAAATCGAGCAGAATCTCAAACAAAAGACACAACAATTTGGGCCTGAGAACCCCTCACAACAAAATCTAGGAAAGGGCGACCCCAACCCACAGAAAAAAGGACAAGTCAAAGATGTACAGTATCAGGAAAACCAATCCAAGCCACAAGTAAAGAAGGACATCGAAAAGACAAAGAAAGATATCGAGAAGTGGTGTGACTTCCATAAGATCCCTTGGCATAACACTGCTGACTGTCACTCAAAGAAGTCGTTGGTGGCCAAAGTGAAAGCCTCTAAATCAGATGCAGGTTCTGACTCTGAGTCAGAATGAGAAAGGAAAAGATAGATCATTGATGAAAAACCCAATGCCACTATTTCTACCACCAAGCTCCAGCCTAGTGAACCAGACGAGCCAGAAGAAGGAGAGAGCCTCTTCCATTCATAGATGTGGGTAAAATGCACCCCGCAGCACTTCATCATTGATAGCGGTAACCAGAAGAAACTCATATCAACAAAGGTTGTCCAGAGGTTGGTCCTACCGACAATGCCGCACCCAAAACCCTACACCATTGGATGGCTCCACCAAGGAAGTGATCTTTGCGTCAACCAACAGTGCCAACTATTGTGTGGCATCTAGCCCTTCAAAGATGAGGTATTGTGTGATGTTTCTCCTCTTGAAGTTTGTAATTTTCTTTTGATCCAACCTTATTTATGGAAACTTCATGTTGTATATGATTCTAGGCCTCGTAGTGTTACTATTACTTTGAACAGGAAATTGTACAGGATGCTCGAGGCAGTCCCTCCTAGTGTTATTTCCTTGATCTCTTTCATGCAATGTAGGAAGGTCATCTCTCAGACAGGGAAATTTGTTTTCTTTGTGATTTGCTCTCATAGTGAGTGAAAGATAGCAACCACATTCAAGGCCTCTGCGGCCGATCTCTCCACACAACAAAATCAAGTGGATAAGGTTGTGAAAGAATACTCAGATATCTTCTCCTCTCCTACCAGGGTACCTCTGCACTACCGGGTCAAGCATTCCATTGATCTGACCCCAAGTGCATTGATACCCAATGGGCCAGTCTACCACCACTCTCTGTTAGAAAATGAGGAGATCGAGAGGCAGATCCAAGAAATGCTCCACAAGGGGCACATATATCACAACTCGTCGCCTTGTGGGAGCCCAATCATGCTGGTGTAGAAGAAAGACGGGACTTGGCGACTCTGTATTGATTACCGGGCCCCTAATAAAATCACAATCTGAAACCAGTACCCGATTCCCCGAATCGATGACCTCCTTGATCAGCTCACGGGGGCCAAATAATTCAGTAAGATTGATCTGAAGTCTGGATACCACCAGGTCCCAATAGAATAGACATATGTATGGAAGACTGCCTTCAAATCAAAATAAGGCCTTTTTGAATGGTTGGTCATGCCCTTTGGTTTGACAAATTATCCAACAAATTTTATGAGGATGATGGACGATATCCTATGACGTTTCACCAATAATTTTGTAGTGGTGTATCTGGATGACATCCTCATCTACACCAAGACTTGGGCAGAACACTTGCATCATATTTAGCAAGTTCTGCACACCCTGCGACATCACAAACTATATGCAAACTTGGAAAAATTCTCCTTCAGCATGGACAAGATCCATTACTTAGGCTACATCATTGATCAGCATGGTGTGCATGCATATCTAGCCAAGATCTAGGTCATTCGTGACTAGCCAGCCCTAACCACACTCACTGAACTTTGGAGCTTCTTGGGCCTCGCCAATTTCTATCGCAGGTTTGTGTTGGGTTTCTCTCATATCTCATGGGCCCTTAGCCAAGTAACTAGGGGTGGAGGTAAGGAAAAATTTGTGTGGGGCCTATCTTAACAACAAGCCTTCGATGACTTGAAGAAGAATTTTTTCTTATCCCCGATACTTTCATTTCCGGACCTACAACATCTCTTTGAGATCGAAACATATGCTTCAGACTATGTTGTGGGTGTCGTCCTAACTCAACTCGGCCACCCCATGGCATATCATAGTGAGACACTATCAGATGTTGTCTGTAAGTACCCTAATTACAAAAAAGAAATGTACGCCACTGTGCAAGCCTTCCGCTAGTGGAGACATTACATTCTTGGGAAGGAGATAGTCATCCACACTGATCACAAGCCACTACAATTCATGCAAACCCAAGGAAAATTTCATAATGACCTCCATCAGAAGTGGTCAACATACTTACAGTAGTTCCACCTCAACATCAAGTATAAAACAAGGAGTACCAACCGAGTTGTTGACTGTCTCAACTGACCTCCAATTGCGGCACTCACCATGGTGCTAGACTCTTGCGGTCACGATACCTTCAGATGGCCCCACCTCTACGAGAAAGACCCTGACTTCTTCACCACCTACCAAATTTTGGGCATCAACTCAGTGGTCGCTAATTTCCATCTTTAGGACGGGTTGTTGTGTCGTTTGGGCCATCTCTGTGTTCCATCAAGTGAGCGCGCAAAGCTGATTTGGGAAGCTCAATACAGTCGGGTGTCGGGACACTTTGGCATCAAAAAGACAGTGGCAGTGCTGTAGAAGCATTTCTTCTGGTCGAAACTTCGACAAGATGTCGACAAATATATTAGGTCCTGCACCGCCTGAGATATTTCCAAACCGACCACTAAGAAACCTGGCCTATGCACCCCTCTTCCTACTCCTAATAGTTCATGGGAATCCATCTCAATTGACTACATGTCGAGCCTCCCCTCCACCAAGAGGGGAAATGACTGTGTTTTTTTTGTTGTTGATCTTTTTTCCAAGATGTCGATTCTATCTGCATGCAAGAAGAACATCACAACATAATCCACTGCCAAGCTCTTCTTTGAACAAGTATGGGTACATTTTGGGATCCCACAAACCATTATATCAAACCGTGACAGTCGGTTCCTCAGCTCATTCTAGTGAAGCCTCTTGTCACTGCTAGATACAGAGCTCACCAAATCCACTACCTTCCACCCCCAGACAGATGGTCGAATTAAGGTCGTCAATCAGATGGTCGTACATATCCTGCGCATCCACAATTCAAAACACCCTCGCACATGGGATGAGAGTCTTCTCTATGTCCAACATACGTACAACTGAGCCTTGCATAGCTCAAAACATAGTTACCAACTTAATGAGAACTCTACAGAGTTCTCGTTTTTGGGGGGGTCCAATTTTTTACCCCATTTTTAAAAATGGTACTACCGGTAGCACCCCCTCTCCCTTTTTAGATGGTTTTTCAATATTTTAAATTTTTCGATCCACAATGTTTCCACATTTTTTTTAAATGCTTATTTTTCATCTATTTTCATTTTTTTCAATTTTTATTTTTTATTTTTATTTTTTATTCAAGGGTGTTTTAAGTCATTTTTCCATGCTTCTTTCAATCTTAAAAATATTTTTTACCAATTATTTTTTTGAAGTTACAATTATTCATATAATTGTGTCTTCTTAATTAATTTATTGTTCCATACTTTTAAAATATAGTGGAAAACACCATTTTTGACACATTGTTTACCTTTACTTCACTAAATGGAAAAAAATTGTACTTAAATAACATTATTTTTTAATATTTAACAAAAAAATATAATTCATTTTTTTTTTATAAATTAAAAACTAAAAAAAAATAAGAAAAATAAAATAACTCAAATTAAAAATAAAAATAAAAAAATTTGAAAAGCAAATTTAGATAATAAAAAAGACTAAAGAGAAACTTAAAAAACTA
>ML778364.1:837872-848290 GCA_009831015.1 Picea engelmannii
AGGGTAAAGCACCAAATTTATGTCCTAAAAACTTTTAAAAAGTTTAAAAAACACAAAGAACAATTAAAAATATATATTAAAAAAAAAATAACACACTTTAAGTACAAAATTTAATACAAAATTAGAAAAAACAAAAAACAAACTTAAAAAAAAAAACATAAAATTACAAAAAAAAATATTATTTTTATTAAAAAACTTAAAAATATGTAAAATTTTATGAAAAAATAAACAAATTAAAAAAACATATGCCTCATGGGACCAAGGCTTAGCAAGTGGGGGCTGGGGTAATCTCGGGCATCGCCCCCACGACACTCCAATAATAAGTAGATTTGTAATTGTTTTGGGGGTTTTAATTTTAATTAAAATTTTATGTTTTTCTATTTTTTTACTTTAGATTCAATTAAAATTGATAGTTTTTGTATTGTAAAATTGTTTTTAATTTCTTTTTTTAAATTTTGGTTTTCATTTTTTTTTAAATATGCTTAGAAGTTTATTTTAAAATTGGATTTAAAATTTTCATTTTATTATTCAGTTATCGATTTTATTAAAATTGTTTTGTTTTCATTTAAAGATGGGTTTTTAAATATATATTTTTGAACTTTTTGTGTTTTATTTTAATTTTAAAGTTTTGGTTTAAGATTTTTTAATATTTTTTATTTTAGATATTTTTTTTCTTATATATATTTTTTTTAAGTATTTTTGTTTTTTTAATTATTTTTTTAAAAAATTATTTTTTAAAGGTTTTTTAATGATTCTTTTGTAAAAAAAATATATAATTATTTTTTAAATTATTGTTTTTGGAGGAAAATTTTAATTTATTTTTTTTGTTGTTGCTTTTTAGTTATTTTTCTTTTTCACCTTGTTTTTTAATCTTTTTTTTTTTTAATTAAATTTAGAATATATATTTTTAAATGTGTTAAATTTTGTAAATAAATTTTCAAGGGACCATTTGGAGTCCAATTTTGGGTTGTTTATTTAGATAGGGTTTTGTTGTCAATATCACAATTTCAATTAGGTCGTAAATAGCTATGATTTTCACGTTTAGGAAAAAAAATTGTTTTATGTAGCATCATTTTTTATTTAGGTGTTGATTTTAAGGTTTTTCTGAGCTAATGTCCGAGTTTCGAAGGCCATGTTCGAAAAATGTTGTAATTTTGACCTCGTTTAAAAAAATGGTGCCACTAGTAGCACCACTTTTTGATTTGGGGGTTGATTTTCATGTTTTTTACACAAAAATATGGGTTTTAAGGGCTAGAGTTCTCGTTTTGAGGTCACAGTTCTCGTTAAGTCGGTAACTATGTTTCAACTGGCCACAACCCCTTTCAATTGGGGTTTTGATTCCAACCATTGGGCCCCATGGATGTTTCAATACCCCTGGCGACCACCTTGGCCAACTCGTCCCCTACTCCACCAGAAGCTGACAAAGCCACCTGGTTCATTGAGCGCATCTAGCACATCTACCAACAGGTTCAGGATATTCTACACAAGTCTAATGCGAAGTACAAGCAACACCATGATCAACATCGAGTGCCACATAAGTTTCATGTGGGCGACAAAGTTTGGTTGCATTTGCAGAAAGAACGCCTTAAAGGGCCCCATCGGATGCTTCACCCACTTCGTTATGGGCCATACACCATCACCAAGGTTGTGGGTGACAATGATTTTGAGCTCAACATTCCCCCCTTCCTTGGTCTGCACCTAGTCTTCAACATGGCTCTTCTTCGATCATATTTCCCACCATTATTGGACACCTCAGAGATAGGAGAGTAGTTGACACCAATGGAGCTCAACCCTAACTGCATGCAATAGGCATTCAATGATCATATTGTGGACACACAGATCAAGGGCACTCGATAATAAAGGATCCAGCTTTATCGAGTCGTCAAAGCAGGGCAGCGCCTGCACCAAGGAAAGTGGCTCACTCGGGGCCAAATTCAACAGAAATTTCCTCATCTGATGGGGGAACTCAATGCAATGGATACCATTTCTTTTTTAGGAGGGAGGATTGATCCAGGTGGATATCAGTGGCCACCCAACTATTCCACTGGCTTGAAAAACAATTTTCCACCTTGTCAGTGTTTCGGCAATTTTTCGGGTTCCAAACTTCCCAGGCCATTTTGAGGCCCTAAAAGACGTTTTTTGGGGATTTGGGGCCCAAGAAACTGCCTATGATATTGCCCTAAGTCAATCGAAAATTTTTCTTCTCGGTTAAACCTTTCTAATGGGATATCGTTCTTCTAAAACAAATATTGTATGCAAAAGTTACAACCCCAGGAATTTGATGTACTAACTTACCCAAACGGGGCCCACATTAGTTTTGGCGCTTCATCTCCTAAGGTCAGGTTTTTGGATTTCTAGGGGTTTTTTTACATTCTTGTTTATTGTAAAAGGCCTTCAAAGCCTCATTGTAACCATCTTCTTGCGAATGAGCAAAGCCATCGCATCTCTTCTCAAAGATAAGCCGCCACCATTCCAACAAGCTCATTTTTCGCTGCATTTTACAGTTTCAACTTATTTCCTTATTGAATAGAAAATCACTTTCACTATATCTCTGTTAATTTGTGTCAAGAATATTTTAATAATATGTATTCAATTTGTTCTGCTCATAAAATATGGATCAGAGGGAGGTATTCAATTGTAGCACACGGTTCCCTATAATCTGTAGCAAAATGGAGTTGTTAAGCGTAAAAATAGATCTCTAAAAGAGATGGCATCTTGCATGCTACATTCAAATTCACGTCCACAAATATTATGGGTTGAAGAATTTAATTGTGCAACATACATCCAAAACATATCTCCCCATATATATGTCAAGGATAAGACCCCTTACGAGGCTTGGAACAACCTCAAATTGGAAGTGACCCACTTATGTATTTTCGGTTCACGTGCATGGGTCAAGATTCCCTCTAAGAAGAGGAAGGCACTTGATCCACATAGCACATAGCGTATCTTTGTTGGATACCCCATCAGTGTGAAGGGATATAGACTCATTGATCTTTCCTCAAACCGACTCATCATTGAGCGTAGTGTCCAATTCGAGAAAAGTGTCTTGCATGTACCTCAACAACTGCATGCAAACACCTTTGTTCTTCCACCTATTAGAGATGATGAGAATGCACATGTTGACTCTTATTTAGATGAGAATTATGATTCATAGGATTCAAATGATCTAGATACTGAGTTAGTACAGTCAAATGAAGATTTAATGCATCCAGAGGTAGATGCAGAGCCAAAGCAGAGGCCCAAGTGGGCCAAGACTACTCTTCAGGATGCAGGGGATCTTTTTGGGGATCCATTTGATACTAGGAGGACTCAATCTGATTTCGATGAGCCTCCCCTTACACTCACTTCTACTGAACTGATTCCACCCAAGCATCTTTTCTTGGTTCAGTCTTCAGATCCAAAGTCCTATGGAAAGACTATTGGAAATCTCTTTTGGGAATCCACCATGCAGGAGTAGTACAATTCCCTCCTCGAGAACCAGACCTGGGATTTGGTTACCTTTCCTTTAGGAAGGAAACTTGTCAGGTGCAGATGGGTCTACAGGACCAAGAGCACAGTGGATGGATAGGTTAGTAGATACAAATCTAGGCTAGTTTCCAAAGGATTTCAATAGGTTCATGGCATTCACTATGATGAGACCTTCGCTCCAGTAGCGAATATGGATTCCATACATTTGACACTTTCCATTGCAACATCCAAGGGATTGGAAGTCCATTAGATGGACGTGAAAAATTCATTTCTTCAAGGAAATCTCTCTAAGGAGATATATATGGAGCATCCCTAGGGATTTATGCAGGATTCATCTTTGGTATGTTGACTGAAGAAGTCTCTTTATGGCCTCAATCAGGCCCCGAGGGAATGGTATGCCAATATGGACTCCTACATGTTGTCATAGAACTTTGTACATTGTAAGTCATACCTGAATTTTTACATGCTAAGGACGGATGACTCACTTCTACTCCTAGTTTTGTATGTTGATGATTTGTTGATCACTGGTTTCTCGACTTCAACAATTTATGCAGTCAAGAGGATTCTGCATGACAGGTTCTTGATGATGGAAATGGGTCAACTAAATTTCTTCCTTGGACTCAACATCAGTCAGGATGCATCATGCATCAAACTGTCTCAGGCCAAGTATGCATGATATCTCCTTGAGAGATTTCACATGATAGACTGCAAGTCTACCCCGACTCCTTTTGTATCAGGAGTCAGACTTGAGGATGGAGGGGACACTCCACTTATTGAAAACACACTGTACAAAAATCTAGTGCAGATCTTGTTTTGTCTCACACACTCCAGACTAGAACCCTCCTATGCAGTTGGAGCAGTCTTCAGATTCATGCATGAGCTACATTGGAAGGATGCAAAGCATATCCTTTGATACGTGCATGGCACCATCACCTTTAGGATTCACTATTCAACAGACTCTACATTGGACCTCATTGGGTTCATTGATTATGATTGGGCTGGAGATAACATTGATCGCAAGTCCACATATGGTTACTCACTTAGTCTTGGTTTCGGGCCTATTTTTTTGTCGATCAAGAAGTAGGTTTCTATTTCTCTATCTTTAGTCGAGTTCGAGTACAGAGAGGTAGTTAAAATAACCATTCAGGCTATGTGGCTACAACATTTTCTCACTAAGTTGGGAATTCAGTTTCATCGACCGATTGTCATCTGGTGTGACAACCAGAACACTCTAAAGTTCTGTAAATATCCAATTCAAAGGCAGTCGATGACGCACATCGAGATCCACATGCACTACATCCGAGACTTAGTACAGGAGGGGATCATCGACCTGCAGTTTTGTCCTTCAACAGAACAAACTGCAGACATCTTCACCAAGACCTTCATTGAGCAAAAGCTTCTTTCTCTACGCAATCGTCTTGGAGTGAAGGACACAGAAACAGTTGCCTAGCAACTGTCAATTATTTTTTTTACATAAATTTTACTTTGAGGGGAATTTTTCCCATTAGGTTTTCCCTCTTTTCTCGTTTATTTCAGTGTATCTTTTGTATTTGGGTACCTAACATGGCCTCGTTGTCAGGACCCATTCTTTATTTTCACCATAGTGATGTTCAGAGGGTGTGTTGGAGATACTTGACGTACACCTAAGATTTCTTTTTCCTAAGGTTTTCCCTATGTTTGTTAGTCATTATTCAGTCTCCTATATTTTAGGAAGAAGATTTCTCTAGGAGAATATTTTCTTCAGTTCACACTTCAGTTTGATCAGTTGAGTGGAGTCTAGATGCCACATTGGGATTACCATCATGCAACATTGGGATTATCACCAACTAATGTGCATTTTCCTTGGGATCATCACCAAACTAGCGCATTACTCATGATTCCTTGATCTCCTCCTCACTTCACTATGCTTCAGTCAGTTAACTGAAGACTGAAAGACTAGTTAACTTAGAATAGGTGGCAGTTCACTACCATAACTGCATGAGACACTAGACTAGGTGGCAGTTTACTCCCGTAATTGTTGGTATGTGTCCAGATCACTCTATACCACCACTATGGCGCACTGGCTTCTCCTCCAGTGCGCATTAGTTGAGTTATATAGAGTATATCATGTGTAAATTATCATTCAATTTTGGTTAATGAGAATTCTTCCATTTTTTTTCTCCTACTTCTCTTTTCTCATATTTTCTCTGCAACTATGTATGTCAATTCCCAGCTAGATCTATTCTATGCAGGTTCAACACAGTTACAATTGAGAACCTCAAATCCAAGCTTGTTGACCGGATTTGTTGCTATGATATTAGCATGTGAACCAAAGTCAAATAGAGTATCTATCATGGTCTTCTTGATCTGAATCTTGATGTGGAAGAGCTTGGTCATCTCTTCCTCTTCCAGGTAATGAAGGATACTTAGATTCACTTCCTTTTGCATAGATGTGCAAACAATCTTGTCATCAACATCAGAGCTACTTTCAACCTGATTGCTTGAATCTTTGGCTAAAAGGTTATTTTTCTTTCCATCCTCCTTGTGATTCTTTGGGTTCAGATCTAGATGTAGTTTCCAACATTTTTCCTCAGTGTGACCATCAATGTTTCAATGATTGCAATGGTTACTATGGTATTTACTCTGTTTTGTAGTGGTTGTTGTCTTCTTATATTCCCCCCCTTTCCACTTCTTATTCCCCTCCTTGGAATCTTCCTGGTGCTCTTTTTGCTTCGAACCACTTGGATACCCCTTATTTTTGCCTATGTTTTCTAGGTAATTTGGTTGTACATAAGTCTCATCCACTATCCTTAGATTGAAGAGCATCACTTCCTTTTGTAGATGACTGTGTAAACCCACCAGATACTTGAGGAGTACATATGGGTTTTTGGGAGAGATACCGAGCATGATGGTCATCTTTCTTAACTCAGTGGTGTAGTCATGTACACTTTGTGCCTGCCTCTACGTGAAGTAGTGCTACGAGATCCATTGGTCCTATACATTCCCGATAGGGTAAAAATTGGAACTTAATGAGGGTTTTGAAGTCCTCCCATCCAATTACTGGTGGATCAACCTCCAACCTAAGTGTTTTCGTATGGATTTCCCATGAGGTTAAATCATGGCTCTCTAACTTCAATTTAGAAAATGGAATCTTCTTCTCTTTACATCTATGGTGAACACTAAAATAAACTTATAGTTATTGTAATCAATGATTTAGTTTTAATTCATTGATCTCACCTGGATATGGCTTTATGTCCACTTTCGCTTCCATATTGAATATAGGGATTATGAAGGGTTCACGCCACTCAAACTCGACTGATCATTTTTGGATTATTTATGCGACTCTTTTTCTTCCTGATCTATTTGATTTTCCCTCTTATCTGTTCTCCGAGTTAGATCCTCCATCATCTCTGAATGGTCCAAGCTTTCCTTCTAGATCTTCCATGAGGAGGTTCATGTTGTGACTGATGTTGACAACTTGTTCTTTCAATCGCTCAAATCTCTCTTCTGTTGGATCTTGAGGGTTATTATGAAAAGACACGTCTGCCATGGATAGGGTTTCTGTGACTTCTCCTTAAGTTGATTCTTGTATCCTGTAACTTCCCACAAATACCCAAATGAAAAACACGCTCTGATACTAACATGATCTGTAAACTGTAGTGGATATTCCACTAGAATAGTTTGCCATAAGAGATCTAATAAAATACTAGAATATTTACTATTAAGGTTAAATTCCTTCACATCTCCAGAATATTTAGTTATTAATAAAATAAATAAAACACAAAAAAATTTGAGAATAGTAAACACATTCATACCATCCACAAATAAACACAAGATATGACCTTGGAAACCCAATACGAGAGAAATCCCAGCTAGCAGGTGAGGTTTCTCTACTCTATTTTCTCTGGTAAAGAAATGATGTAAGTACAAAGAAAGAGGCACTCTCTATGGAGTTTCCTTTGACCCATGATCTGTATAGCTGCTACAAAATATCTCCTTCTCTATTATGTTTATATAATACCACCCTTAGATGTTTTTCTTAGCTATCGAACAAGATACAATGCAAAAGAATGAAACCCCTTCTCCTCTTAGTGGCTCGATATTTAACATAGTCTGATAACCATCTAGGGATAGGCTTTTAACTTCCTCAATATTCAATTGTGATAATGTTTTTTACCTTTTAAAATTTTCTTAGAAAATTCACTACATGACTAGCCCCACATGTCTAAGTAATGGAGGTTGACATGGCATCCACCCACACCATGGTGATCAATATGATAGGTCAACTTGTGGGAGGCATAAATTTCTCATACGAACTCAGATTGACGAACGATCTGTACCATTGGAAAGGTATCAACATGATGTCTCAAAATGGCTCCAGAAGATTTCTGACCATTTTTTAGACCCAAATTTCCAAATTTGGACCAACCACTAAAATGGTTCTACAAGGTGATTCCTCCAATTTTTCCACCCAAAAAATAGTGATATAGATGACAAAAAAATATTATGATCCAACCTGGATCATGCTCAGCGAAATTTGAACTGTCACACATGCCTCATGTCAGCCACTGCAAAACTATTGGAGTGTGCACGTAAGCTGAAATGCACACACAACTTTCATTTGTGTGTGCACGATCTTTACCCAAAACATTGGGTGCCAACACTTGGGAGGATCTTTACCCGAAAAATTGGGTTCCAAAACTTGGGAGGAATTCCAAAATAAAAGTGTACATCTAAAGTTGCATATTGATCTAAGAGACATCAACTCTGGATCAATTTCCATGTTTATGTTTGTTGGTTGTAGGTTGGGTTGTGGTGTGCCTTCCTGTGGTTTTGTTAGTTTTTGGTTGTCTCTAGGTTCCATGTTGAATGAGACTTTTACAATTTAATAATGGTATTTATATAAATTATGTTGATTTTTAGAATTAACTTTGAATATTACAAAAAAACATGAAATTAATATAGTTTATGAAATGAAAAGAAAAACAATATTAAATGAGAATAAATACTTGGCTTCCCTTAGAGATGACCTTAGGATCCTTAGGACACTCCGTCATCAATATTCAAGTGTTCAATTGGCTGAGTGCTTTCACAAATGCATGGCACAATGGTGGAATGGGAAAAAAAATTCTCGAGGGCCCTATCCATAGGGCCCAATAGGAACGCATGTGCATGTTCCTAGGAACATGTGCACATTTTTAAGAGAGTGATTGTGTTTCTAATGAGGAGCCTATGTGGCATCCTCGGTGATGGTTCAGAGTTTGTAAAGCATGTCACGTCAGGAACACGGTTCATGTCATGTCAGGAACACTGTTCATTAGTGAGTGTGTTCGTGCTCACCACATTGCTATCTTTTTGTCCATCAACTTCATGCACATTCCCATATCCTCTTGAAAGAAATTGAATATTGCTTCTCCATAATAACCATAAACCAGTTTAGCACTCCTATTGCATTGAGAAGCTTTGGCCTAGTACAACTCATATCTTACATCAAGCTTATATCAAACTTTTGATAAGTTTTCATCTAGTACAACTAATAGCTTACATCAATCTTTTGATCACACTTTAAAGTTGAATTCAACTATTCTAATAAATCTTAGATTCCATAATTTGTAATGGCTAATGAACTTAATGATCCTCAATATCCAATCTCACAATAATTCCTCTTGAACTTATTTTAGCAAGATCCAAGTGGCCTCCAATTCCACTAAGCTTAAAAAATTCACACTTGAAAAATAATCCATTTTGTAAGCTCATAGAGTCAAATGTTGGTTCCTTTTTCCATATCATAATGGTTATCTACTCATCACAAAACACCTCTCACCTATATCCTTATAGGTCATTCAAATATCACTCACTTAGGTTTCCACCCTTGGAAATGAAAAACCAATGTAAAGAAGTCAAGAATCCCCTCACCCTTATTCAAATATCACTAGAAATTAACATTTTTTTTGGGCGTTGGCTAAAAGTTCTACTTTATGGGATTTCTGTTGAATAAAATAGTTAATTTCTATTGTTTAAATTGCATTTCTGAATGTTAGCCACTCAAATCTGCAGATCCAATCATACCTCACCAGATTTCGAGCAAAATCAAACAAAAAATCACCTAAAAACTACCAAAAAGTAAAACTTTTAGACTAAGCTTTTCTTTCCACCCCGTGATAAGAAATGATAAACTAATCTAAAGAGAGTTAGAAAATCCCCGGTGTATTTATTTTCATAGACTTACAAGCCTCAGTTAAGTGCTTCCGATTTTGATGGGAAGTCGGAGCCTGATCCCTGTATCCTATTACAGATTCATCCGGATTAAAATTGCTCTCATTTGGCTTTTAGCTATTTTAAGTATTTGGCTCGTGTGGCTTTTAGCTATTTTAACCATTTGGTTCATGTTGCTGTTAACTATTCGATAAGTCCTATGTAGAAGGTGCCCTCCTGTGCGGATTTAAGATCCCCAAGGCACATGTAACGCATTCTCTTTTATTTAGATGCACAGACACTAATTGGCTTAATTTGCGTAAGCAGTCTGCTATAAAGTAAAATCCCGGGGCAGTTAAAAAATGCCCTGCTTAGTATAAAAAAAAAGAACTGATCCAGTAAAAACTTCAAGCCTAGAAAAATATCTGGGCATAGTAAATAATTGATGTAGTGAAAATCAGTAAGCAATATGCAACCTTCTGCATTGAATGTTGTGGTTGAGGATATATTCAATGTTGCAATAAGTGGTATATACAGTGTAATGGCTGTTGCAGTTTGTATATAACTGTTGTTGCAGTTAAGAAGATCCGATGGTTTATATTACTTGCCCTGAAAATCAGGCATTGTAACCTATGTCACAAGGTTCGGCGAACCTGAACCTTGAGGTTCGAAGTTCGGCGAACCTCAAAACAAAGTTTAGGTTCGGATGAGGTTCGGCTGAGGTTCGATTCAAGTTCACTTTGTTCGTTTCCCCATATGCTCCCTGGGCGCTC
>ML778364.1:871886-888732 GCA_009831015.1 Picea engelmannii
AGCTATTGATATCCTCAAGGAACAATGTTCCTACATCAAAGACCTCAAAGACCTCAAATCCACCTTTGAACACTTCATGGGTCGTTCCCAAAACCCTTCCTCTAATGAAAAACCATCTTATCAGGATGACCATGACTCTTCCCATTACCGAGGTCCTCATACTACCCAGTTTTCTCGAGACCTTCACCCTCCCAGAATTGAGGTGAACAAATTTGATGGATCATCCTTGTGGACAATGGTAGCACCCATAATTTTATTCATCGCCGCATTGCCCAAGAATTCAATCGTTACATCAATGCCGTCAATAATTTTCAAATCATGATTTCCAATGGAGGTTCCATGAAATGTGGGGGAAGATGTGAAAATGTGTGACTCCAAATTGGTCAGTATCACCTAAAATCCCATATGCTTTCTATAGACATGTATGGTTGTGACATTGTTCTTGGTGTCAAATGGTTACGCACTCTAGGCCCCATTCTCATGGATTTAAGGACTTAACCATGCAATTCCAAAAGGAGGTACAAAAGTATAAGTTCCAAGGCATCACAACCGGCTCCCCTGAGATCATCAGTTCCCATCGCATGGAAAAACTACTCAAAAAAGGTCATTCAGGAATTATAGCCCAACTCCACTCCATTCATGTTTTTGAGACACATTTTGTGCATCCCGACCTCCAATCTATTCATTCCCACCACCAAGTTGTTGTTACCACTCCCAAAGAACTGCCCCCTTCCCATGGAGTCCATGATCATTCCATCCCTCTCATCCTAGGCAGTCTTCCTCCCAATTCTAGGCCTTATCATCATCCTTTTCCCAGAAGAATGAAATTGAGAAAAAATTTCATGAATTACTAGAAGCGGATATTATACATCCCAATACTAGCCCCTGTTCTTCCCCTATGGTCATGGTACTCAAGAAAGAAGGTACTTGGCGCATGTGTACTAATTTTCGTGCCCTCAACAAACTCACAATCAAAGACAAATTCCTCGTTTGTGTCATTGATGACCTCTTGGATGAATTGAGTGGTGCTCAGTACTTAACCAAACTGGATCTACGTTCTAGCTACCACCAGATCCGTATGAAAGACGAAGACATTCCCAAATTTTCATTTTTCACTCATGAGGGTCATTATGAATTCCAGGTAATTCCCTTTGGATTGTGTAATGCTCTTTCCACTTTCCAAAGTCTTATGAATCATATCTTATGTCCTTTTCTCCGTCATTTTGTCTTAGTTTCCTTTGATGATATTCTCATCTATAGTAAAACTTGGCCCTCCCATCTCTCCCATGTGAATCAATTTCTCCATCTACTCTCTAAGCACCAAAGTTTCCTCAAACAATCTAAATGTTCCTTTGGTGCCTAAGAAGTGGAATACCTGGGTCATATTATGGGAAAGGATGGTGTCCAAGTGGATCCTAAGAAAATTGAATCTATGTAGGATTTTCCTCAACCTAAAACTCTTAAGAGATTGCATGGTTTTTTGGGTTTAACGGGCTATTATAGGAAGTTTGTTCGAAATTATGGAAAAATTACAGCTCCTCTCACTTCTCTCTTTAAAAAGAATGCTTTCAATTGGACTTTAGCTACGGACCATGCCTTCCAAGCCTTGAAAGATTCTATGTGCTCGACCCCTTCCCTAACACTTCCAGACTTCACAAAGACATTCGTATTGGAATGTGATGCTTCTAGAAAAGGAATTGGAGCCTTGCTCATGCAAGATGACAGGCCTTTGGCATTCACTAGCAAACATATTTTCGAGCGACATTTGGGCCAATCCATTTATGAAAAGGAAATGTTAGCTATTCTGCATGTTGTGGATATCTGGCATCCTTATTTATTGGGTCAATGATTCCAAATCAAAACTGATCATCAGAGTCTCAAGTATTTCTTAGAACAACAAATTTCATCCCCGACCCAACAAAAATTAGCGACCAAGCTATTTCTTTATGATTATGAGATCATTTACAAGAAGGGAAAGGAAAATGTTGTGGTCGATTCTCTTTCCTAGAAATATGAAGAAGACGGATCTATTTTCTCCCTCTCCTTCATTCTACCAGATTGGCTCCAAGATGTTCATCAGGAATGGCTGCAAGACCCCAAAATTTCTTGCATGCTCCACCAATTGCAACACAATTCCTTAGTTTCTCGAGGGTACTCTTGGCACAATGAAGATCTTCACTACAAAAGACGTTTTTATTTATGCAAGCAATCATAACTTAAATCCATAGTTCTTTCTGAACTTCATGCCTCATCCATAGCCGAGCATTCAGGGTTTACCAAAAATTATGAATGGGTCAACTATTCTTTTTTCTAGGATGGTATGAAACAAGACGTCCGCACCTTTGTCGCTAAATGTGAGGTATGTCAACGCAACAAGGGAGAAATTGTCAAAGCTCTGGGCACACTCCAACCGTTTCTGATTCCCCCTGCTATTTAGCGAGATATTTCTATGGATTTCATAGTGGGATTACCTAAATCGGGAAATAATTCAATCATCGTGGTGGTCGTAGATCATCTCTCCAAATATTCTCATTTTTTTTTATCTTCAACACCCATTCATAGCCACAACAGTGGATGAAATATTCATGGATAATATATTCAAGTTTCATGCCATGCCTAATTCTATTGTCTCTGACAGAGACACCACTTTCACCAGCAATTTTTGGCAAGAATTGTTCAAGCTACAGGGCACCCAATTGCATCTTAGCACTACCTATCACCCCAGAGATATGGCCAGACTAAAGTTGTCAACAAGTGTTTGGAAACCTATTTGAGGTGTTTTTCATCTGAGAGGAAAAATCGGTGAGCTCAATGGTTACCCCTAGCTGAATGGTGGTACAACAAATCTTACCATACAATTACTCGCATGAATCCTTTTGAGGCAGTCTATGGCCAAAATTCCCCATTAGTTCTCTCATATTTTCCAGAGGTCTCGAAGGTTCATGAGGTTGAAAAAATATTACCGCCCGATAGGCTATTCTTCATGCCCTCAAAGACAATTTGGTGATCAAAATCGCATGAAGAAAAAAATAGATCAAGGTCATTCTGAATGACATTTTGTTGAATGGGACTAGGTGCTTCTTCAACTACAACCTTATAATAAGACTTCACTCAAAGATGAACACTGTAAGAAAATTGTGCCCAAATTTTATGGGCCTTATACAATTCTCAAGTGTGTGGGATCGGTGGCCTATCAGTTAGCTCTACCCAGTCAGTCGAAGCTCCATCCTGTTTTTCATGTTTCCTTTTTAAAGAAGGTGATTGGAACTAAGTGCCAAAATCAAACTAGTATCCATGAGTTGGATGAAGAAGGTTCCATATGGCTGCAACCACAACCAGTATTGGTCCAACGAGAGCGTCATCTCCATCAACACACCATCAAGGAAGTGTTAGTCCAATGGAAAGATACAACTGCATAAGATGCCACCTCGGAACTGGCCACCATTCTACAACAATTTCCTCATCTTAAGCCTTGAGGACAAGGTTGTTCTTCAAGGGGGAGGGCATGTTAGGGACCTAACCTTCCTAACCCCTCATGTATGTAGAATAATATAATTCCATGTAATAAAGGCCAATATTAATAAGGCTTGACAATAAGGAGGAATAAGTCAAATGTAAGAAGACCTAATAGAAGCTTCCTCTTCTAGAAGGATTTTCCCTAGATTGTTCTTTTGGACAGATAGATTTAGTATAAATAGGAATAGAGGGTATGATAATTCTTGTCTTGGATATTATTGTAATAGAGATCTTCACTACTAGAGCTTTCCCCCTCAAATAGGCAATTTCACATTTCTATCATTAATCAAGGTGCTCTTTCTGGTGTTATTCTCATATTATTCTAGTATTGTTCTGGTTATATCATTGTTGTTCTGCCATTTCTAGCTAAAATATTTATGTTCTCCATACTATTTTATATCTAGAATACTACAATCTAACAAAATCACTCTCTACCTCCCCTCTGTGTCTTCCTCTCTCTCCCTCCCACACTCTTGAACACACAATTTCTATCTCCCCTCTATGTCTTCATCTTTCTCCCTCCCACACTCTAACACACTCACTCTCTACCTCCCCTCTTTGTCTTCGTCTGTCTCCCTCGCACACTCTCGAACACTACCAAGAGTGGTACATTGCAAGGCAAGGCATGGTAAGGAAATAAATTCCCTTGACCTAGACCTAGAAAGGCAAGTCAAAACCTAGAGCTAGAGCTAGAGATAGAGATAGACCTTTCCTCTCCATGCCTCACACTCTCTCATCCACTCCCTCTTTATATTCCCCCTCTTCGACTCTCTTCCTCTCTCTCTCCCTGCATATGTTTCCCTCCCTCCCTCCCTCCCTCCCCCCTCCTTCCCTCCTCCTCTCTCTCTTTCTCTCTCCCCCTCTGTATTTCCCTTTGTCCCTCCCTCTCCCTATACTCCCACTCTCTCTCCCACCTCTCTCTCTCTCCTCTGTCTCCTTGTTGTTAGTCTCACTCTCACTCTCTCTCCCCACCCCTCTTTTTCTCTTTCTCATTCTACCTCCCTCTCTATCTCTGTCCATCTCACTCTCGACCTCTCTTTTTCTCTTCCTGGATCTCTCTCTCCCTCCCCTTCTTTATATACCCCCCCTCTCTCTACCCTGTCCCTCAATCTCTCCATCCCAATCTCAAGCTCTTTTTTACTATTAGTACCAAATAGTAAAATTTCAATACATAAACACAAAAAATTGAGACGTCGCAACGTGATGAAGATATCCATGTCATCATAATGTGGATAGTAACATTGCAATCTGTCGAAAATCAACAGATGTCGCAATGTGATGAAAATTTCCTCACGTTGCAATGTGATGAACATATCCCAGCGCCGCAATGTGAATTTTTTTTACAAACATCGTAATGTGTCGAACATAGTAACATTGTAATCCAAAAAACATAGCGACATCAAAATGTGATTAACATAGCCCTATCATCACAATGTGATGAACATAAACAAACTTCGAAATGTGACAAACATAAACAAACGTCACAATGTAACGAACATAGCCCTATTATTACAATGTGATGAACATATCCTCACGTTCCAATGTGACACACATATATTGATGTTTCATTGTGATGAACATTTCCATACATCGCAATGTGTCATGTATAACCCTATCATCGCAATGTGGAAACAATTGCCTCACGTTGCAATGTGACACACATATCTCGAGGTCACAATGTGCAAAACATTTCTAAAAGTTGCAATCTGTTGAAGATAACAACGTTGCAATCTACCAAACATAGTAAAGTCACAATGTGATGACTATATCCTTGTCATCGCAATGTGACAAGCATAAATGGACATAACAATGTGGTAAACAATTCCCTCTTGTCATACTATGACAAACATATCCTCACGTTCCAATGTGATGCACATATCTTGACGTCATATTATGACATATATTTCCAAATGTTTCAACGGGACAAACACAACCCATTGTGACAATGTGATGTACACAACTAAATGTGGTAATGTGACACACATAGGCCAACATTGCAATGAGACGAACATTTTCCAACATCGCAATGTGATGAAAATAACCCACTGTCGGACTGTGACAAACCTATTCCAATGCCATAGTGTGACAAAACAATAAACCTTCATCATGATTTAATGACCATAACCTTACGATGTCATGTGACGAACAAAAGATGATGCCGCAATATGATGAAAAAGACCTAATGTCACAATGTGATGAACAAAACATGATTAAGACTACAATGCAATAGTTCCATAGTAAACTATGGCTAACCATAATCAACATGGCCCACCATAATCATATCTACATGGTCAACGAAGGTCAACCATGGGAATGATCGACCATAATAAACCTCGGTCAACAATAGTCAATCATGGTCATGATCAACCATAGTAAACCATGGTGAAGGACAACCACGATCAACCATAGTCAACCTTTCCTTTGCAAATTCAACCAAGGTCTACCAAAGTTAATTTAAATCGGAATAAACCTATTGGAAATGGGCACATTTAATGATCTTTTAATTATAAATTCTCATCTTATGGCTAGTAATTGAAGATGTTGACATATTCTTTGTCATCCTTCCAAATCAATGGATGAGATTTAATATTGATAACTTCCTCGCATTTATCAATGCATCCATTTATCTATTGACTTTTTCACATTTACTTACTCATGTTAAGGAATTAGTGTACGACCATCTAATTTCCATGTTTAGATTATTATCTAGGATTAATATGTATACAACCACATTTGGGTGATTAGCATACACTAGATCAATCTCCTCATTGCCACATATTGCATGTATCATATTGCAAGGCATGCATTCGTTTTTATGGGAGGTGAACAATGGTGTTTCAATTAAGAGTATCAATTAACAATTGTCATTTTAATTAACAGGTAGGGTTGATAGTCAACGTTTAAAAGCTCAATGCTTGGTGATAGTGGGATTAACCTGACATTTAGCGTTTTAGGATTAATCTTTGGATATAGACACAATTTTCTTTTATAAAAACCCAACCCTTAGCACTATGGTTGTTGCTCCATTTCAAAATGTTAAACATTGTGAGAGGAAATTCAGAGACTTTGAGGGCATATGGATGGGAGGTTTGGGCCTAGAAATTGATATGTTGCAAGAAACTCTCTCTCACCAACTCATGGTTCAAGTAAGAGATGGCATTAATACTCTATTAATGTTTTAATGTATTAATATTTTAGTAATGTATTTATTAAAAATGTATTAATACATTAATGATCTATTATTAACATCATTAAGGTCAATGTGTTACTACTTTATTAATGCATTATTTATGAGTGTATTAATGCTTTATTAATGTTTTAATTTATTTATTAATGCATATTATGTATTAAATGTTTGAAATGTATTTTTACTGTAATATTTTTTATTAATCTATTACTTTATTAAGATTGGAGGCAAGTGTAGGGGGGATTCTCTTCAAAACCGAAGGAAAAAGAATCTCGGATTTCTATTGGAATCTAGGGAATGAAAACAACAATAAAGTTGAAGCTTATTCCCTTCTAAAAGGTATTCAATTGGAAAGACATCGAAAAATTCAAACTCTGAACATAGTAGGAGACTCGAAGATGATCATCAGGATGATGATCCTGGGATCCGATCCAAAACATATGAGTCTAAAAATGTTCATTGATAGAATCCGCCTCTTCTCTAGGACCTTGAAGGTAAATTTTTATCATGTTCTTAGAGGTAATAACGCCAAGGCTGATAAAATGGCCAATTTGGCCATAGGAAAGCCACCCATAACCTAGGAGTGGATGATGAGGAGTGTATATCCCCCCCCTCCCCCCCTAATGATCGTTGTAACCAATACAACTAGGGACCTCTTTGCATTGGGGCTTTCAGGTGGCAAGCATAGAATTCACATGTGAACCACCACATGGAGAAGGCTGAAGGAAGGAGTTATGGAACTAAAGGTGATAAAATGAGTTGACGGAAGATGATACACCCATTCCATCATGGTGAGGGGTGGTAATTTCAGTCACACAGATGAACTCATGGGTAGTAGGAAGAATGAATATCTGGATCAGATGGGCCAAGCATGTAGAAGGCATGACACAACATGGATACAATTGGCTGACGAAAACTCCAGACCCTTTTTTGGGTTTGCACATGATCAAAGTAAAATAATCCAGGTAAGACAAGTACTTTTGAGGTATTCTCATCATTACTTATTGTTTCTTTTTATGAATTGGGTCTATCTCTATCTATTTGATTTTGTTATGAATTCACCATTGTTTGTGGTTTGGGGGGTTATAAATCAGTTCTCTTTGTATTCCTCCCAAGTATTGTTGTCTCCTCGAGCTCTCCCTGGGTTATCTTTGGATTGTTTTCTCCACTTTTTCCTTGATTTTTCTCTTGTGCTTCGTCCATAATCCCCTTAGTGGATGCCCCTTTCTCTCCTACCCTTTCCATTCACATGATATTTGATTTCCCTTTCCCTCTCAAGCTTTGGTGTGCCCCCTCTCACCCCACTCTTCTAAAGTGTCTCCTTCATGTTCATAGCATGGATAACATGCATAATTCTCTCAAGGCACCAAGGACCACGAACCCTATGGAATATGTTGTAGGGAAAGGATGACAGGATTTAGACAAGGAATGTTATGGGTGCCAACAAATGAAAATTCATTTGGGAGCAATCAACTCCACGATGAATTTTGAGTTGGAAACTCTCTCGCAACATCGTCACCTCATTGAAATATTGCAGGACGAAGTCTTCTCCCAACGTAGACAAATTGAGGAGCAACACAGTCAAATGGAGAACCTGCAAGGACGTCTGGATCAAATGGAGAACAACACTAGGCAATCCACTACCCTTGAAAACAATCAGGAAGCTTCAAGAAATATGTCAACAACCACCGTGAATCAAGTACCCAACCTCAATGAGCTAGCAATGGATGTAAGCTGGGAGCATCACGATCATCTAGAGGTCAAAAAGGAACCGGGTAGTTGATACTTTTAATATTTAAGAGTTATGTTTTGTCTTACAATATGCATAAACATAGTTTATTATAGACTGTATACCACAAAATACACCAATAATGTCAAATATAGGATAGTTGGCAAGTATGTGGACATAAATTTTATAACAACAATTTCAAATCTCAAAGAAGTTGAATTTCAAAGGCCCAACAATGCCTTTTTTTGTACTTTAGTGGATTTATCCACACCTTTTTAACACAAAATTCTCCAGTTCTTATAAAAAAAAAATATTAGTTTATTAATGTATCAATTTATTAATACTATGTACATTATACATTAATGTTAATTAATACTTTAATAATACATTTATTAAAAATGTATTAATGTATTAATACTTTAATATTTATTCATCTATTAATACATTATTATTTTAATGTATTACTATAATGTAATAATATATATAATGTATTAATACATTATTAATGTATTAAGAATTTAATAGGTTAAATTAATGTATTAGTACTTTATTTTATACATTACATTATTATTGTATCAATGAATTAATAAGTTATACACTGACCAATTGAAAGGGCTGAGCTAAGGCTAAGCCAATGGCAAGAGACCACCTACCTCAGACAGCTAGCAGATGAAAGATGACTACCAATGGACCAAGCAGGAGACCACACCTAGCTAGCACCCGGCTTTCTCCTTCGAACCCTTGCTCCCGGTAGGTGGTGATGTGAAACTAGGATTGATCGAGGAGAGTTTTAGACTAATCTCATTCGCAGTGAAGGATGGTTGACAGGGATTCACTAACAAAAGAAGGACGGATTTTTACATTATTATTGCATCAATGAATTAATAAGTTATACACTAATGTAAAATAATACTTTAATTTATACATTTTTATTATATAGTACATTAATATATTATTATTATATATTATTACATAAATGTGATAATGAATTAATACATTAATTAGGTCGTAATACATTAATGATAATCCTCAAGGCGTGTCATTTTCCAAACTAATTTTCATACAATAGAAAAGTAGGTACTTAAAAAAATCCAAAATCCAATTCATAGATTCATACCATTGCATGATACTTTTTTAAATATCCTATGAACAAATTATGTGAACCTTCCCCAAATTATCTCCTCCTCAACACCAAACACCCCTCGTGCTTAACTATCATCCTTTCCCAAACATCCCTCACACTTCGAGATTTACGTAAACCAATTTAGAATGCTATAATGTATATATTCTCAAATACCCAAAATCCCCACCCCACTCATGACTTAGGGAATGGAGTAATATATGCATGAGAAATTATGCTCTACCGGACTCATTAAAACATTCATAAATTTTACATACAATAAGAATAAAAACAACAATCATTATCTATAGTTTATCTTTTCAATATCAGTTATTATCCTCGACCGAAAAAATGGTGGTTATAACAATGTTCATATAATTCCACGGGTATTGCGAGAAAAAGTTAAACTCTTTCTGGAGTTTTATATGGGGAAAAAGAAACGACTCTCAAAATTCAATGAAGTTGTCACGGAAAAAACAACACCAATCATGCAAATTAAAATTTTGTTCAATCGTCGCCAACAATCACTCCTTCTTAATTTCTTTTAATGGGATGTGATGTCTCGTATACAACCAAGAGATTCTCCATTCTCCATCTCTACCAGAAAGTATGTGAAACCTTCATGGGGTTCACTCAGTGTCTGATCTACAACGCGCAGACAAACTCTATGCAGGGCAGTTGCAAATAATACGTGTTAAAAAAACTTGTTGCTGAACTCTCATGACTTATTGCACAGTTGTTACAATGCACAAAAGACTATGTGTTGTGACTAAACACTTAATAAACAATTTCTTGTCATGAAATCAACACTGTGTTATTCTTTAACACATAAACTCATAAACACAACAGAAACTCATAAATACATCAGCACACAGATGACTTAATATATTATGAACTTCGATGCTACACGCAGTTACATAATACAATACTGTGACAAACTTTGGCTCCAACAACCTCTGAACAACTTTTGCAAACTTGCTAAAACATAGAGCTTGAGATCTCAAAATTATTGAATCCTTATAATTGTTGTTGCTCTCTATCGACTCTATTCTCTCTGTTCTCTATATCTATCGACTAATTACATACACAGATATATAAGGACTGAGAATAAGACCAAAAACTTCTTATAGAAGAGAAATGACTCAAACATTTATGATGACAATAAATTTCATGACTCTGATATGCTTAACAGATCTCGAGAAAGACAAGGATTGACTCATTAAATAAACTCCTGCTAACACTCTTGGTTGACGTGTCTGACAGACTAAACGTCTTTTATTTATGTGATAGATAGAGTCTGCATGAAGCTCACTACTTGTAATCAATATTTCCAACACTCCCCCTTAATTTTAAGTAGGTGAGTTTACAAAATACTAAATTTTACATCAAAAAATTGAATTGACATGATCTATTAAACATTTGTGACTATGCCGACTACTAGACAACTGCACAATTTTTGCACTGCATCTCTTTTCAAAGATTTTGTAAATATATCTGCGACTTGTTCTTGAGACCTGCAAATTTATAAACATATTTCTTTGTTATTCACTAATTCTATGATAAAATGATACCTTGTATCAATGTGCTTGGTTTTCTTGTGAAACACGTGATTCTTTGATAGCATGATGGAAAAATTATTGTCACGAAATACTATAGTTGGTTCATGTTGTTCCTCCAACAAATATTTTAACATTCTTTCATCCAAACTGCTTGACAAGTTGCGCTTGTAGCTGTGACATACTCAACTTAAGTTGAAAAAAGACTCACAATGGGTTGCATCCTTGATTCCCATGATACTATACCTGTTCCAAAATGAAATGTGCACTGAGAGGTACTTTTCTTGTCATCTATTCTTCCTCCACAATCATTGTTAGTGTATCCAATAATTATGAAATCTTCTGAAGTATAATACATAATGCCAAAATCTTTTGTTCCATTCACATATCTCATAATTCTTTTTCCTGCCTTCTAATGTGATTCTTTTGGAGTTTCCATGAACCTTGAAATCAAGATCACTCCATAAATAATATTAGACCTTGTTGTTGTCAGATGCATAAGAATTCCTACCAATCTTTTAAACATAGTGGGATCCACCTTGGACCCTTCATCTTCCTTGCTTAACTTCAATCCTGTTATGACTCGTGTTGGGGTTACTTTTGAATTTATCATATTGAATCTTTTCAATATTTCATGCGCATACTTAGATTGTGAAATAAATATACCAGCTTTGGATTGATGAACCTCAATACCTAGAAAATATCTCATAAGCCATAAATCAGTCATTTCAAATTCATCCTTCATGAATGACTTAAATTCTTCTATGCCAAAATCACATGTAAAAATCAAATCATCTACATATAAGTAAACATTTAGAATGTTACCTTGTTGATCTTCTTTGATGTACAATGTTGGCTCACATTCACTTCTTTGAAATGCATTCTGTGTGATAGGAATCTATGTGACTGTACCAAGCTCTGGGAGCTTTCTTTAACCCATATAGTGTTTTCTTCAACATGTATACTTTGTTCTCTCATCCTAGAATCTCACATCCTTGAGGTTGTTCCACATATACTTCTTCTTCTAAATGCCCATTCAAGAAAGTTGACTTTATATCCATTTGGTAAACATGCTACCTGTGTTGCACAACAATGGCTTACACAGTTATGATTGTGTCCATGCTCACAACTGGCACAAATGTTTCAATGAAATCAATTCTAGATTGTTGTGTAAAACCTCTTGCAACTAACCTTTCCTTGTGCTTCTGCACATTTCCTTGTGCATCTTGTTTGGTTTTATGAATCCATTTGATATTTATCACATCATTGTCTTTAGTTACATCGACCAACTTCCATGTCTGACTATTTTCTATCATTTAATTTATTCATCCATGGATTGTGCCCAAATATCATCTTTGACAACTTCCTCAAAGGTTAATGGATCATCTATTTGTGAAAATAGAGAAAAAACTAAAAATGAATTTGTTATGTCATCATTATAGATGTCGTGCATACTTCTTGTCTTTCTTTGTAAAAAAATTTCTAATGTTGGATCTAGATATGTAGAACTACTTGTATTGTATGTTGGAGTTTGTTGCGCTCTAGGTGTGGATTGCACACCTGTAGTTCTTACGAGAATAGTTTGTTCTAGGATTTGTGTCGTAGTTCCAAGTGTAAAAGGAACTACACACTGGCTTGTACATGGTGTTTGAACAACTTCATCCTTTGTTTCATCATGTCCAATATCATCTATAATTCTAATCGTCCTTTCTCTGCTTCCATCTAATGCTTCATTCTCCACAAATTGAACATCACGACTAATTATGACTTTCCTTGTAATATGATCATATAGTTTGTATGATTTTTTATCTTCAGGGTATCCAACAAATATACATTTCTATCCTTTGTTATCTAACTTCTTTCCCATTTCATCTGGAACATGTGCATATGCGACACAACCAAAAACTTTTAAGTGCGCCACATTATGCTTCATTCCTATGCAAGATTCTTTATGAACTTTGTTTTTCACACTCTTTGTCAAACATGTTTTCATGATGTATACTGTAGTTGATACTACCTCAACCCAATACTCATTTGACAAATGTTTGTCTTCCAACATACTGCACGTCATTTCCATGATTATTTGATTCTTCCTCTCCACGACACCATTATGTTGTGGTGTATACCGCACAATGAATTTCTTGTAAATACCATGAACTTCACAAAAGTTATGAAACTCTCTTGAAACATATTCACCACCTCTATCAGTTCTTATAGCCTTGATGTAATAACCACTCTGCTTATCTACAAGTGATTTGAACTGTTGAAAACAACCCAATGCATCAGATTTATGTTTTAGGAAATAAATCCATGTCTTTCTTGAGAAATCATCAATGAATGTTAGAAATTATTTTCTTCTTCCAATAGATAATGTTTTCATTAGTACATAAATATCTAAATGTACTATTTCCAGTGGAGCTTTTTCTTTGTATGAGTTTCCAACTGGAAATGACTCTCTATGTTTCTTTCCAAAGATCCATCGTTCACATATTCTTTCTGGTCTTTCAATCGATGGAAAACATTTCACCATGTCCTTTGTATGTAGAAACTTCAGACCTCCAAAGTTTAAATCTCCAAATATGAAATGCCATAGCCAAGAATCATCCTACACTTCAGATTGGAATGTTGTCTGCATCTTTGTTCCATTGTCTTCTTCTTTCTTGAAACTTGATGCACTAACTTTTCCTTCCTTAGAATTGTACGCACTTACTGCACATATTTTTCTTTACAGATAGCTTGCACTATTTTTCTCTTTATGATTGGCTTCAGTCTCAATGAAAACATTTTGTTACTTCTCATCTTAATTTTTGCAATAAGAGGGTTGCTTGGATATCTGTCCATAATCACATAGTGATTATCTTCCATGTAGATTTTGTATCCTTTATGTAACAACTATCATGTGCTCATCAAATTATGCTTTAGAATGGAAACATATTACACATCAGGCATAACCTTTTGTTCTCCTTGTTTAGTTAAAATGTTAATACTTCCTTTTCCTAAGACAAGACTTGGATATTTTTTCCAAGTGTAACTTTAGTTTGGAATGACTTACCTAAACTAGAAAACAACTCTAAGTTTCCTGACATATGGTTACTACAACCTGAATGTAGATACCATATGTCACAAGGACTTTCTTGAGAAACATTGCATTCAATTGGTGATACTATAGGAATTGCTTCAACGTGCACCATAAACATAGGACTAGAGGTAGTATTTTTGTTGTGTGATTAATCATGACCTTTCTTATTCTAAGTATATTGTCTCTTCCTACACTCATATGCATAATGTCCATACTTTTTATAGTAATGGTATTGAATCTTTGAATTATCGAATTTTTGATTACCTGGATGACTAGTATTTGGGTTTTGATCTCATCCACTAGTGTTTCCAAGACTACTACCGCATCCACCTCTAGTATAACTTCTTATTCTACCTCTAGATTTATCTCTCCCCCTTCCTCTTTCGTGACTTATAGACGAATGCATGGAAAATTCATTTTCTAATGACATGTTTGACCTATCTAATATGTGTTCATGATTAATGAGGGAATCTTGCAGTTCATCTAGGATAAACTAACTCGGGTCTTTGCTCTCTTCCAGATTCATAAAAAGGGTATAAAATTTAGGAGGAAGACTCCTAAGTACCTTCTCAACAAAATTTCTATCCTCTATGGGTTCTCTATGAGACTTATTCTTATTTATCATGCCAATAACATGGGTATAAAATGAATCTTTTGAATCTATATCTTTCATTGACAGAGTTAAAAATCTCTTCTAAGAATTTGTAGTTTTGAAGTCTTGACTTTGTTTATACCTTGATAAGAGGTTTGAAGTATGTCCCATGCTTCCTTGGATTTCTTTGTTGATGCAACTCTTGGGAGTATTGTTTCATGCATGGCTTGATGAATGTAAAACATCGCCTTTCCATCCTTATTCTTTTGATCTTTCAAGACATCCTTCTTAGCTTGTGTGAGAGCATTATACGATGCCTAATTTTTTGGTTCCACATATCCATTCTTGAATATTTACCATACATCTTGTCCCTGAAATAATTCCTTCATGGTCACGAAACATAACTCATAATGTTTTCCTATAAAAGTGGGAGGTTGCAGATTTGAAGTAGAAGCCATGATTTCACTTTTCAATGGAGCTGTTGCTCTGAAACACTTATTTGATAGAACCTGCTCTGATACTAGATATATGATCTACAACACACAAAAAAAATCTGTGCAGGGTAGTTGAAAATATTTCATTCTACAAAAAATTGTTATTGAACTCTCACGATTTACCACGCAGTTGTAAGACTGCAAAAAACACAGCACGCTGTGACTAAGCACTTAATAAAAAAATTCTTGTCACGAAATCAACAATGTGTTATTATTTAACACAAAAACTCATAAACACAACAAAAAATCATAAATACATCAACACACATATGAATTAATGTATTATGAACTTCAGTGTTGCACGTGGTTACATACTACAATACTATGACAAGCTTCAACTCCAACAACCTTTGAACAACTTCTGCAAACTTGCCAAAACACAAACCTTGAATTATCATACTTCTTGAATCCTTACACTTGTTGTTGCTTTATATCAACTCTATTCTATCTATTCTCTATATCTATCGACTACTTAAACAATCAGATATATAAGGACTGAGACTAAGACAAAAAACTTACTGTAGAAGAAAACCGAATCAAACATTTAAGAAGACAATAAATTTTGACTGAGTCTCATCTACATAATAGATCTAGAGAAAGATAAGGATCGAATTATTAAATAAACTCCTCCTAACACTCTTGGTTGACATTTCTGACTGACTAAATGTCTTTGATTTCTATGATAGACAGACTCTGCGTATGCGTGAAGCTCACAACTTGTAATTACTATTTCCCACACTCAGGAGGATGCCACTGGTTTATTCATACAAAAACCATTATGAAATTATCTCCATGCTTTTCACATACTTTGGTAGGAAGCTTTGTGAAATTTGGGCCACATTCGTGACCTCCTCATAGTGGGTCCTTTGGATCTGCAGAGATATAGCCATCCCTATGCAATTAGTGTCTCCACATTAGATGAAGACTGGTCCAATATTGATCACAATTCATTCCTTCGATTTCAAAATTATCAATTTTTGTGTTCTCAAAAAATATTTTGGTGGCACATGCTATTTATAATATCTCTTCCATATTGGCCTACCATTTTGGACCAGAAATGCGATGATTATGAGCATATATAATCTAGTATTATTAGTGTATGCAATTATATTCACACAATAATAAGATATGACTACTATTTAATAGTTTCATTAGAAAATAACACATGAAACCATCTCGATAAATTATTACTCTCTAGGGTTCCTTCTTCCATACTTTTAATTATGGTTTCTTATAAATTCAAGAGTAGTAACCTCTATCTCTATCCACTTTCTCTTAACTTTTCCTCTCTCTCTCATCCCCTCTCTTTCTTTGTTTCTCGCTCGATCCCTCCCCCGCTCCCCCCCTCTTTCTTCTCTCTCTTACCTCACTCTACCTCTCTCCCCTCCCCTCTCTATATTTCATCTATGCCCCTCTCCCCCTCACTCTGTATCCCCCCCACTCTCTTTCTCTCCCTCTCTCCCTCTCTCTCACTCTACCCCTCTCCTCCCTATATGTTTCCCTCTCCATCTAACATCTCTCTCTCAATTTCTCACTTTCTCACTCACTTTATCTCTCTTCCTTATCTCCTCTT
>ML778364.1:891238-905753 GCA_009831015.1 Picea engelmannii
AATAGTGAGAAAGAGAGTGAGGAGAGAGAAATAGGGGGAGATAGAGGGGGAGAGGGAAATAAGGGTATATAAGTTGGAAGGGAGACAAGGGTGGAGGGAGAGGGGAGTAGAGATAAGATCAATATAGATAGTGGGAGGGGTGGAAAGGGATATAAATATATGGAGTGAGAGAGAGGGAGAGAGTGGTGGAGGGACGAGAGAGAGGGAGAGAAGGGGAGAGACTGAGTGAGAGTGAATGAGAGAGAGAGAGAGAGAGAGTGGTGGGAGAGAGAGAATGGTATAAAGGGAGAAAGAGAGAGAGAGAGTGGTAGAGAAGGATAGAGAGAGGGAGGGAGAGAATAAGAGAAAGGTAGAGAGGTGAGAGAAAGGGGATGGGAAGATAGATAGTGAGTGAGAAAGTGAGAGAGAGAGGTTGAAGAGAGAGGGAAATATAGATGGATGGATGTAGAGAGGGGTAGAGTGAGGGAAGGGGAGAGAGAGGGTGAGTGAGAGTGTCAGAGAGACAACGTTGGTGGATGATAAAGTGCCAACAGGGTGAGAAGGAACGTGCACCCATAGGAATGTGTTCATGTTTCTAGGAACCTGCATGTTTTCTTATTACTACAAGTTCAATACTTACTAAACTGTCGCATAGAATTGACAACTCGGATTATTTATGAACACACACACATTCCTGAGAAACATGTGTTTAGGAATGTGCACGTGTTCCTAAAAAAAACTTCAAATGAAAATAATGTGTGCTCTTTAGGAATGAACACACATTTGTAAAGTGTGTATGCGTTATTAGTAATAGGAGCATGCACATGTTATTATTAACAAAAAATATTCCCCTCTATCCCCTTCTCTCTCCCTCTCTCTCTCTCTCGCTCCCTCTTAAATCTTCTTCCCCACCCACTCTCTCACTCCCCCTCTCCCTCCCTCAATATATATTTCTCTTTCTCTACAACTTCTCTTCCCCTCTCTCTCTCGTTGATTATATCCCCCTCTCCCTATTTCTCTCCCTTTCTATATTCCCTAATGAATCCTCCCCTTCTCTCCTAGGGGTTGCACGAACTCTCGGTCTAGGATTGTTCAAAACATTGAGTCAGATTGACTCTTCGGCCACTAATAGAACCACAAAACAATAATACACAGGCCCCTAATTTATTCCCCATGCTCAAAATAATGAACGAAGAACTCTGAACACCCGCAAAGTCTTCCAAGAGACCCCAGTTAAAACTATGGGAAAAATCTATTGATACTCGATGATTTCAGGCCCTCTTAATCCACCTAGTGTAGGTTTGTGCTGACCCAAACCCCTCGAGCACTTTCTCTAGCTTTTCGTGCCTTCAATCTCAAATATCAGGCTTTATCCCCTTTCCTCCAGTGGAAACTGCAGGTGACCACGGGCTATTACTAGGTGCCTACTCAAAGTGAACTTCAAAGCTCCAGGCTCTAGGAATTTTCACCTTATGTTGTGGCCAACTCTTCCAGAGTGCGGGATTTGGCGACACTTGTCCTTGTAGTGCAAACGACCCAAATCAGCTTCGACACCCGACAACTTCAAGATTTCTTCACCCAACTCTGCACTCGCTCCTACGGAATGTAGGATCTCTCGCCACATGTCTCTGAATGACGAAAGACTGAGATCTACTCCGCTTCTTCGGAGCCTCAGGAGTTTTACACCCTCCTCAACTGAAGACTTTCGGAGTGACTTTTCTCCAAAGTTTTAGATCTTCTAACACATTCCCTTTCCAACACCAATGACTGGGATGACCTTCGGGCTTCAGATCTTTGACAATCTCACACTCTGCTTATTAGATAACTCCCGAAGTATTTCTTCTCCAGAGTCTCATATTTGTCGCCACCTATCCCAATGGATGATGGATGGTTCTGACGGGCTTCAAAACTTCGGGATTTCGACTATCCCATTCTCCTATGCACTTAAAAAGTGATTAAGGATCGTGCACTTACCTCTAGGTCCAACAGTTGTTGGTCCCTCGCGCCAAGATCCGACGGCTGGGATCTGTCTCTCTTCTTTGCATGCTCCTTCTTGATGTTGGACGTGGAATTGAATGGTACAGATCTCCTCCTTCCAGCTGATCTGATGACTGATACAACTCCTCCACTTAAGATTTGGATTTCTCCCAAGATTGGGAAAATTTTTAAGTGTTCAAAGGTTTTGGTCCTTCTGCTTCCATCAAAGGAATTCTTGCACCCTCTTGGCACTTTCTATGCTCTTTTCCTCTAGAGCCTCTACCATTACCTCAGAAAGTTGTTGGCATTGTGCATTTCTTTCACAACTTCGCTCCTTGAGTACTGAATTCTAAGAATTCGCTCGCACACTCCTTGTGCTTTTTGTGCAAAATTGCACTTGACTCTCCTCCGAGTCTTGACCTTATGATGTGCCCTCTTGGAAACCTTTCTCCCAGAACTTCCAATTAAATTTCTTGCGCACTCTTTGCACTCGACTGAGCCTTCATATGGCCTCATAATTTCAACACTTTGTCTAAGTGTTGGCTTGGTGCACTCCTTGCATAGGTCTTCTCCTGAACCCTGAACTCTTCCAAGTTCATTGATTCATCTCCTCCATCTGCTCAATGCACACTTGTGGAGCTCCTT
The DNA here is from genome assembly GCA_009831015.1 of Picea engelmannii. Lineage (NCBI taxonomy): Eukaryota > Viridiplantae > Streptophyta > Pinopsida > Pinales > Pinaceae > Picea > Picea engelmannii. Next base: position 893,840 of record ML778364.1, read on the forward strand.
TTTCGAGAGTGTTCAACAACTCTGGTTCCTTCAACTTCTCCAACACTTCATAATGTGTTGGTATTGTGCACTCTTTGCACCTACTTGAATAACTCCTTGCTGAGCCTTTCCTTCATAGTGTTCAACAACTCTTAAGTATCTCTCCTGTATTTTTACCAAAGTGTTAAGTAACTCTGGGGTGTCTTGTCCTTGACACTTATCTTCTATCTAAACTTGAAATAGAGTCCTTCTCTTGCACACTTGCACCTGCTCGATGCCCACCTGACAGAGTTCTCAGAGTATTCAACAACTCTGGCTGTGCTTTCTCTTGTATAGACTTTCCCCTCCAAGGTGTTCAAAAACCTTGAGGCTCCTCTTTGATTCTGTGAACTGTTCTGGTGTTCCCTCCTGGCACATTCTTCTCCGACTCAAAAGAGTTTAGATACACACTCCTTGTGTTGGCTCACAGAGTTTTCAACACTTTGTTGTGCACTCCTTGCACTAGCCTAAAGAACACACAACCATTTAACAAAACTCACAGATAAAGAAATTATATCCTTACCCTACAGATGGAAACCTATCATACATCTACAACATATGCATACGTAACACATAGATAACATTCATAAACATTTACCACACAGGAATTGATAAACAATGAAGTCTGTTCATTTTTATTAATATCTGAATGTTAATTACAGTGTGTGATCTTAGACGACAAACAAATATTGGCTCTCTCATCTCCTTACTCTCTTCCACTCTAAATTACTTTCAACAACCCCCTACTGGGCATATTTTACAAACATTTATACAAGAGGGGATCCTCGAGCCTTTCCCTCCAACTACTCTAGTGGTGTCTAATCACCATTTACAATGCCTAACTACTGAGGTAGATTACATTCAATGATCATTAATAATTCAAATCTGAGGCGACGCTCGAGATCTGTCCAGATCAATCTTATTATAGGCAAATTCATCTATCGCATGTACAAAGTCATGACTCAACTCTTCTCAGCCTTAAAACATTTAATTTGTTTTTAATAACATTTAAATTTTAAAATTGATGGGAAAATGAGATGGTTGGAACCTCTCCCCTACTTAAATGCGCTTTGATGTGCTGGAAAGCTGACACTTTCCTGAGGTGGAGTGATGCTCCTACATCATATTCCACTGCTGGTAAAATCATGAGCTCATGCTCATGAGCTCCTCTGCTCTGTTGTTGAAATCCTCCTGGATCCCAAACTCTCCCTTGGAGCTATCCTCCTATTACTTTGTTATGGTGTTGATGTTGTTGCTTCCCTACTACTCTTGCAGGTCCTCCTCTATTCAGCTTCCTCCTGCTAACAACTTCTTCTATTGACCTCAACATCAACTCTCTGATCTCCTCTATCACCTCCTACAACTTCTCTACTAGCTAGATCTTTCTTTACAGACTTCTCTATTGCATATCCTTCTTATCAATGGGTAGATCATCTTGATCTCCCATGTTGCCTTCATCTCTTGTGGCACTGGCTAGCCACTCTGCTACAAACTCCAATTCTGTAATCTCTTCACTGAGATTCTACTCAACTACCTCCTCTGATAGGTAAGCTTCTATCATTTCTGATGCTAGTTCCACTCCAGCTTCTTCCAGCTTCTCCTCATGCTGGCATTCTACTCCATATGTTTCCAAACTGACCTGTTGGATGTGTAGACTTTGTACTATTACCCTTCTCTCCAGGGCTTCCAATTCCTCACACAAATCAACAAAGTCCATGATGTCTACTTCCTCTTCTGCTGCAGTCATCTCTTGTTTAGTTTCTTGGCTGAAAATTCTGAGCTATTCTTATGAATGCTCTTCTCCTTCTATTATTGCTTGAGAAAATTATAATGTCTTATCCTTCTCCTCCTCTATGATAGTTCTTGTTGGTTGTCTTTTCTCTTCTTCTACACCTGAACATTTTTCACTAGCCTCTGCTAGGATATTTGGTAGGAATATATCGATTCCCCCAATGATCAATATGATTCTCTAATCCTCCTCTGTCAGCACCCCTTGTTGATCTGAATTCCTATCTAAGTTCCTCTCTTCATCCTTTCCCACCTGGCAATTTGGGATTTTTGTCCTGCCCTCCTGGCAGTCTATGAGATCAACTAATATCATCTTATTTCCCACCTGGAAATTTGATAGCTCATTGCTGCCCTCCTGATAGTCTACGATATCTCTGCTCGATCTTCTCTCCTCATCACTGAGGATTTATCCAACTTTTGGCTCCCACATGCAAATCATCTCCTCTATGCCACTTAGGGTTTCAACTTTCCTCAACCACCTCCTCAACACTTGTTGTTACCTTCTAGCCAACAAATTTTGAACAAGCCATCTTATTTTCTGCTTCATTAGCCACTCGTACCTCCAACATACCTGAGATTCATGTTGCATATTCAATGTCAGCCTCTCCATTTCTTCTCTGATTTCCATGATCTCCTTTTCCATATCTTCTTTTCTTTTCTACTGGCGATCCTTACCTCGACCATGCTTATGGCCTTCAGTAGCCATCTTCTTTCTCCTCTACCTTCAACCCACCTCGTTTTCTACTATCTACTCTGCAACTGAGAGTGTCTCCAACTTCTCTTACATCCCACCTAATTGTCTATTGACTGTTGCACACTTGCAAGAAATCACACACAAAGCATCACACTCTGTCCTCCTTCATCTCCTCTCTACAGGTGAACTTCAACTTCTTATACCATCTGATGTTATCAGACTATCTCCTTTCACCTCCTCACCTTTTCCTCCTATATTCAAGAAAAATCAACCTCTAATACCACTTGATGATATCAGATAAAACCTTTTCTTAGGCTCTGATACCACTTGATGCATCCCCCTCCTTCTCTCCTAGGGGTTGCATGACCACCCAGTCTAGGATTGTTCAAAACATTGATTCAGATCGACTCTTCGACCCCTATTGGAACCAAAAAACCTTAATACACATGCCCCTAATTTCTTCCCCATGCTCAAAATAGTGAACGAGGACCTATGAACACCTGTAGAGTCTTCCAAGATATGTCGGGCCAAACTATGGGAAAACTCTATTGAAACTCGATGATTTTAGGCCCTCTTAATCCACCTGGTGCAGGTATGTGCTAACCCGAACTCCTCGAGAGCTTTCTCTATCTTCACATGCCTTAAATCTCTCGCCAAGTGTCTCCGACTGACGGATGACTGGGATCTACTCCTCTTCTTCGGAGCCTCGGGAGTTTTACACCCTCCTCAATTGAAGTCTTCCATAGTGAATTTTCTCCGGAGTTTCAGATCTTCTAACACGTGCCCCTTCCAACACCAATGCCTGGTATCGTAGCTTCGATAGTATCACACTCTTTTTATGAGAGAACTCTCGGAGTACTTCTGCTCCGAAGTCTCAGATCTATCACCACTTTTCCCTTTGGATGATGGACGGTTCTGATGAGATTCATAACTTCAAGAATTAAACTATCATGTTCTCCTATGCACTTAAAAAGAGTGTAAGGATCATGCACTTACCTCTGGGTCCAATGGGTTTTGGTCCTTCGCGCCCATATCCGACGACTATGATCTGTCTCTCTTCTTCACACACTCCTTCTTGATATTGGGCGTGGAATTCAATGGTCCATATCTCCTCCTTGCAACTCATCTGATGGCTACTACAAATCCTCCATGTAATCTTTGGCTTTCTCCCAAGATTGGGAAAATTTGTAAGTGTTCAAAGGTTTGGTCCCTTTTGCTTCTCTCAAAGGAATTCTTGCGCCCTCTTGGAACTTTCTGCACTCTTTTTCTCTAGATCCTCTACCAATACCTCAACAGGGTGTTGGCATTGTGAATTTCTTGCATAGCTTCACTCATTGAGTCCTAAATTCTAAGAATTCGCTCATGCACTCCTTGTTATTTCTATGCAAACTTGCATCTGAATCTCCTCTAATTCTTGACCTTATGATGTGCCCTCTTGGAAACCTTTCTCCTAGAACTTTGAATTAAATTTCTCACACACTCTTTGCGCTCAACTGAGCCTTCATATGGCCTTAGAATTTCAACACTTTGTCTAAGTGTTGGCCTAGTGCACTCCTTGCACAGGTCTTCTCCTGAAACCTTAACTCTTTCAGGTTCACTGATGCATCTCCTGCATCCGCTCAATGTACACTTGCAAAGCTTCTTTTCCCAGAGTCTTCAACAACTATGGTTCCTTCAACTTCTCCAACACTTCATAATGTGTTGGTCTTATGCACTCTTTGCAGCTACTCGAAGCACTCCTTGCTGAGCCTTTCCTTCAAAGTGTTCAACAACTCTGAAGTATCTCTCTTGTCTGTTTACCAGAGTGTTCAGTAACTCTAGGGTGTCTTCTCCTAAAATATTATCATCTCTTTGAACTAGAAATAGAGTCCTTGTCGTGCACACTTACACCTTCTTGATTCCCACCTGATAGAGTTCTCATAGTAAACAACAACTCTAACTGTGCTTTCTCCTGCATAGACTTTCCCCTCCAAGGTGTTCAACAACCTTGAGGCTCCTCTCTGAGTCTGTGAACTATTCTAGTGCGCCCTCCTGGCATGTTCTTCTCTGACTCGAAAGAGTTTAGATATGCACTCCTTGCGTTGGATCACAGAGTTTTCAATACTTTGTTGTGCACTCCTTGCACTAGCCTAAAGAACCCAAAACAATTTAACAAAACTCACAGATAGAGAAATTTTATCCTTACCCTACAGATGGAAACCTATCATACATCTACAACATAAGAATAATAGAGAAATTTTATCCTTACCCTACAGATAGAAACCTATCATACATCTACAATATATGCATACATAACACACATATAACATTAATAAACATTTACCACACAAGAATTGATAAACAATGAAATTTGTTCATTTGTATTAATATCTTAATGTTATTTACAGTGTGTGAGCTTGGACTGCATCAGAATCTTGACTCTCTCCTCTCCTTACTCTCTTCCACTCTAACTTACTTTCAAAAACCCCCTACTGGGAATATTTTACAAATATTTATGCAAGTGGGGATCCTCAAGCCTTTCCCTACAACTACTCTAATGGTGTCTAATCACCATTTACAATGCTTAACTACCGAGGCAGATTACATTGAATGATCATTAACAATTCAGTTATGAGGCGATGCTCGAGATCTGTCTAGCTCAATCCTATTAAAGGAAACTTCATATAATGCATGTACAAAGGCATGACTCGGCTTTGCTCAACCTTACAACATTTAATTTGTTTTTAATAACATTTAAATTTTAAAATTGAGGAGAAAATGAGAGGGATGGCGACTCTCCCCTTCTGAAATGTGCTTTGATGTGCTATAAATCTGACACTTTGTTGAAGTGGAGCGATGCTTCTACATCATTCCCCCTCTTCCCTACTTTTATTATCTCTCTCTTCCCCCTCCTCTCTCGTTCTCTCTCTCCCCCCTACCCCCTCAATCCCTCCCTCCCCCCCCCTTCTCTTTCCCCCATCTCCCCCTCATGATCTCTCTCCCTCTCTTCCCCTTTCTCCCCCACTCTCTCTCTTTCTCTCCCAATTTATCTTAAATTCTCTCTTTTCCTCTCTCTCTCTCCCTTACCCTCTCTTTCCCCCTCTCTTCCACCCTCTCTCTCTTAACCTCTCTCTACCTATATCTCTTTAAATCCCTCTCTCCCTCCATACCTCTCTCTCATTCTTTCCCTCTCCCTCCCTCTCTCCCTCCTTCCTAATATATCTCTCTCTACCCTACTCTCCCCCTTATCTCTCTCTCTCTCTCTCTCTCTCCTACATATGCCCCTCTCTCCCCCTCCCTTTGTATCCCCTGTTAGAATTTTAGAAGTTACAATTATATTCTTTAACATTCCTTAACAATTTCATGTAATAGGATCACTAAAAGATAAATAATCACAGAACACAAAAGATATCTTTGGAAACCCTTGTGGGGGATAAAACCCAACAACCAATTCTCCAGTATAGATTCATTCAACCAGTACAATGTCACATTATAGCTCTCCACAAATATACCAAGACCAAGATACCAAAGAACAAGAAACCAATACCTCCTACACTAGATCTTCCTTGCTATGCTCCAAATACATAAGAGAGGGTGAGTTGTGTGTGTATACAAATGAGAAGAACTAGACCTCTGTTTATACACATAATTGAATCCAAAAAAGATGCAACCCTAAGAGGGGTTGTTTTTAATTTTACAATAAGGATAACCATAAAATAATAAATTATTTTGATTGAATTTATACAATAAGATTACAATAACCTTCTCAAGGTTTGACCAATACAAATACAAAAGGATATCTTCCATAGTTACATCAAAATATCAACTCTCCATATTAACTAGGAAGGTATTCTTTGTTCCCACACGAGATCATGACCATTGACTATTAAACATATGAATCTATACATCATCGAATATCCATAGTACAACATGACTTCACAACCATTGCATCCAAGGCCCGTGGGTATCTCTCAAATAGATTCAATATGTCACCGTGACATCTAATACCATGCAATGCATCTATACCTCATCATGTGCACCCCTGTGACTTCATAGTCAATGCATCCAAGTCCTGTAGGTATCCCTCAAATAGTTACAAATGTCCCCAAGACATCCACTACCCCACAATGCATCTTTACCTCATCACTCCCTCTGAATAGGGACCACGTCGAGCTTGTCCCTAAAGTGCTTGAACTTAGTCCTTGAAAATGACTTGGTCAACACGTCCACAAACTCCTCCTCATTTGTCACATACTAGAGCCTCATTGCTCCCCTCTGCACCATATCTGTGATATAGTAATATTTGATCTCGATATTCTTCGACTTGTCATGGAACACCGAATTCTCTAAAAACTTCATGCAACTATGGTTGTCACATCAAATGCAGGTCACCTCTAGTTTGATACCAAATAACCCAGACAACAATGTCTGAAGCCACACTGCTTCTCTACATGTTGTACATGCTACCACATATTCATCCTTAGTCGTATTGAGTGCTACACATGAGTTCTTCTTTATTCTCCAAGAAACCATATTGGAGCCTAGACTAAAGCAATATGTTGAAGTACTCTTTCGATCAGGAATACTGTCAGCCCAATATGAATCTGAATATTTATATAACCTGAACTCATGGTCTTTCACATGCCTAAGACCTTAATCCAATGTAACCTTAAGGTACCTCATCACATGTTTTGTTGTGACCAAATGAACCTACCTGGGCTGCTCCATATACTAACTTAGGGTGTTCATAGAAAAACATATATTCGGTCTCGTGTTCATCAAGTATGTCAACGAACCCACCATATATCTATATAAAGTAACATACATAGTCTCTAAAGTCGTATCTTGCAAAAAATTTAGATTTGATACCATAAGGGTAGCCATTGCCTTGCAATCCAACATCCTGAACCTCTTCAGAATTTCCACTACATACTTCCTTTGATTAAGAAATACCTCATCCTATCTCTTCCATACGTTGAGACCCAAAACGTAATGCATCATCCAAAGATCTTTCATCTCAAACTCAACATCATGTTTTCTCTTACACTCTGAAATGAGATTTTCCACACTTGTTAGAAATAGGTCATCCACATACAACATTAGTATTACCAGACCATCATCCATAACCTTAAAGTAAATGTTAGTATTTTCACTTCTCTTTGCAAATCTCAAGCTTGTCAGAAAGATTTTGATACTTCCATACGATGCTCTAGGTGCATGCTTTAATCCATATAAATCCTCCTTCAATATGCACACATGTGTCTCCCTATCATGTACCTCAAACCCTTGTGGCTTCTCCACATATACTTCATCTTTTATTTCACCATTCAATCAGGTTGTCTTCACATCCATTTGATGCACCTTCCATTTCATTAATGTGACCAACGAAAGTATAGTCTCGATCGAGGTATATCTCGCCACAAGAGAAAATGTCTCCTCATATTCAATGCCCTCCTTTTAAGAGAACCCTTGAGCCACAAATCTTTCCTTATACTTTTCAATACTTCCATGCGCTGCATGTTTCATCTTGTAGATCCATTTTAAATTTACTATTGATTTCTCCTTCTGTCTAGGGACCACATCCCAGACATCATTCTATACTATGGATTAATATTCATCCCCCATGGCATCCTTACATACCCTATTTTCTATAGCCTCTTCATAACTGGATGATTCTACATCCATGATATCACACAAACATGCCACATAGATGGAATACAATTTTAGATTCTTACTTTCCCTGATATAATTTTATGGGTCACGATATATTTATTCATATCTAATGAGATCCTATTCCCAAGATGGTCTTCTCTTGCAAGAAGAAATCTCTACTAGCCTCTGAGTTTATCCCATGTCATTATCCTCATGAATGACTTCCTCTGGTTCAACTTCTTCTGCCTCTAGAACTCTCGTAACTTCATTCTCCTCCTCATGAACCTATTTTGCACAGTCCTATTTTGATTTGTTGAAAGATGCACTCTCATAGAAGGTTGCATCTAGGCTAATCTCAATTTTCTAGTGACCGGGAATATATATCCTATATTCCTTTGATGTTTCACTGTAACCAACAAATATGCCATTCTTTCTGGATGGATCCAATTTTGTCCTCTTTTCCTTGGGGACATGCACAAATATGGAGCAACCAAATATCCTTAGATGGCTGACTTCTGTCTTCTCTCCTGAAAACATCTTCTGTGGTTTCTTGTTTTCAATTACTTTATGGGGACTTATGTTCTGCACATACATTGTAGTCTTTGATGCTTCTTCCCACATATGCATAGGTATATCTTGATAATGGATCATATCCTTCACTACTTTCATGATTGTCCAATAATTCCTTTCTGCTAATCCATTCTCCTAAGGATTGTAGGGAGTAGAAATCTCCCTCTTAATCCCAACATCCTTGCAATATTCTTTGAATTCCTATGATGTGAATTATCCTCCATTATCTGATTGCAAGGTCTTTATCTTCCACTCTGTCAGGTTTTCTACCAGTTCCTTAAATTGTTTGAATTTGCCAAACACTTCATTCTTTTCCTTCAAAATATAGATCCAAGTTTTACGTGAGTAATCATCAATAAAAGATACATAATACACATACCCTCTTACTAAAGTTGTTGACATCGGTCCACACACATCCGAGTGCACGATTTCCAATACTCTTTTTTCTCTATTATCACTATTGGGAAAGGAGTGCTTCACATTCTTTTCTTGTGTGCAACCTTTGAACACATTGTCTGGTTTTTCCTGGATATTTGGTAGTCCCGTCACCATCTTTCTCACACTCGGTAGGGCCTTGTAATGTAGGTGAGAAAATATCCTATTCCATAATTCACTGGGATTCACAGTTTCATGAATTAATGTTGAATATGATCTCCCTTTAAATTTGTAGAGTCCTCCCTATTGAACTCCAATCACCACAACATCATCAAAAGTCTTCCCTCTAGGCCACATAAGAACTTGTCAATTAACAAATGCAATTCTATAACCCTTCTTATCCGATGGTGAAATCGAGAGAATGTTCTTCTTCAATCCAGGAACATAGAGAACTTTCTTCATCTTCAATGGATTTCCTGAGTCTAACTTGTAGAGGCTTATCCTACTCCTTTGATCGGATACTGATAGTCATCTCCCAATTTCACCTTGTGCGGTGAATCCTTATGAGTAAGGTTAGACAAAGAGTCTTTATAACTTGTCATGTTCTTGGAACCACCATTGTCCACCAACCAAATTTAACTTCCATGAGTGGCAGTTCCTATAAGGGTTGAGATAAGAACATACACCTCATCACTTGATTCATCTTCCTTTCATATTCCTTTGCAACCTTCCTGGGTGTCTCATCATCTTCAGCTGTATGAGAATGATGCCTTTTACCTCCTTTATTTTCCCTTCATCTCTGAATGTGGAAACAATTCCTAGCAATGTGTCCCATTTTCTGACAACACAAACATATGATATTTGGGTTATTTATTTGGCCCTTCTGAAACTTATTGGGTGAGAAGGGTCCTTTCTTTTCCTAGTGTGGGTGGGTAGGGATTGATCATCATCTTTTGTCTTCTCTTCTCTTGATACCGTCCTTTCTTATTATTGGTTTCAATCTTCCCATTGCCTATTGATCTTGGGTAGATTCCTTCTTGAACATATACCTTGAATAAATGCACTCCATGACCTTGGGAGGCCATTCAATGTGGTCACCACCATTTATTCTCCATTCACTATATCACCAATGGCTTCTATCTGCTCCTTTATCTGGTTCACTTTTGAGAAGTAAGAGTGGACGGTTTCTAATTTTTTCATCCTCACATTCTTTAACTGAGTTCTCAAGGTCATTCTTCGGTTGATGTTGTTTCCTTCAAAAAGTCAGGTTAAGGAATCAATCATTTCTTTTGGAGTGGATAAAGAATATATGTGATGAATAAGGTGGTCCTTAATGGAGTCTGCAATAATCCTCTTTTCTTTGACCAAATCCTTCTTTTTATTTTCTTTAGCCTTATCTCCCTCTAGTTTTGAAACCTATTCATAGTGAACTTCTCTAGATCATGTTCATCTAGGAGGATGGATAGTCCATATGTCTAGGCTCTAAAATTATCATCTCCCTCCAGCTTCTCATCAATCTTGATTCCGGTAGTCATCTTGCCCCTAAATAAACAAATTTTGGATTCTGAAGATCTAATACAGAGAAAATATGCGCTTCACTAGGGTGCACTTGTTAGTGGTATTGTCTTGTTCAACAACCACTCCTATCAAGAAAAATGACTCATTTTGTCTTCTATATTTGTGAATTGTCTTCTATTCAGGCTTGCTTTAATACCATGTTATAATTTTATAAGTTACAATTATCTTCTTTAACATTCATTAACAATTGCATGCAATAGGATCACTGAAAGATAAACAATCACATAACACAAGATATATCCTAGGAAACCCTCGTGGGGGAGAAAACCCAACAACCAATTATTCAGTATAGATTCCTTCAACCTGTACAATGTCATGTTATAACTCTCCACAAATAGACCAAGACCAAGGTACCAAATACCAAGAAACCAATACCTCTTGCACTATACCTTCCTTTATATGCTCCAAATACACAAGATAAGGCGAGTTGTGTGTGTACAAATGAAAGGACCTCAGCTTCTATTTATACACATAATTGAATCCCCAAAATACACAACCCTAAGAGGTGTTGATTTGACTTTTACAATAAGGATAACAATAAAATAATAATTTATTTTGAGGCTATTTATATAATAATATTACAATAACCTTCTCGAGGTTTGACCAATACAAATGCAAAATAATGTCTTACGAAGTTACATCAAAATATCAACATCCCCCTCCATATTCCTTTCTCTCTCCCTCTCTCTCCCTCCATCCCTCCCAACCTCTCTCTCTTAGTCTCCTTCCCTCCCTCTATCTGCCCCTCCCTCCTTCCCTCCCTCTATATTCTCCTCTTCCTCTAACCTCTCTCTCTCTCACTTGCTAAATTTCTCTCTCCCCCTCTCCCTCTCTCTCTCCCTTCCCTATTGCTCTATCCCTCTATCTCCCCCCACCTCTTCCCCCATATCCCTCTTTACCTCCCTCTCTCCCTTCCTCTCTTTCTCTCTCCACCCCTACCTCCCTCACCCACCTAGTGCCACACTCTCTCTCCCTCCCTTTTTCCTTACCTCACTCCATTGATATTTGTTTTTCATTCTCTCCATATCCCTCCCCTTACCTTCCCTCTCTCTTCCTTTCCCTCTTGCCCACCCCTCTCTCTCCCTTTAATGTCTCATCCATTTCTCTCAATTTATCTATCCCCCCTCTCTCTCCCTACCTCATCTCTCTTCCTCCCTTGTTTCTCTCTTTACCCCTCTCTCTTTCTATCTTTTTATTTATTTCTCAATATATTGCCCCAGTTTTCCCTCTTTCCCCTTCTCATCATTTCCCTCTATCCTT
>ML778364.1:927094-942714 GCA_009831015.1 Picea engelmannii
TATATATATATATATATATATATATATATTTGTTAGTTAAGTTAATAACCATGTTGTCTTAGTTAAATTAGTGACTACGTTAGGTTAAAAATTCATGAGTTTCTCTATGATATTGATAGGGCCGGTCTATGTCAAACAAGTTGCCAACTTGCGTAGTGCCATGCCAAAATGGTGAGGTCACTCGTAGACTTTCATGAATTTATATCCCAATTCCCACAAGTGGCAACGTAACTTGGTCCTACTAATAATTCTTTTCTTGTCACATTCCCTATCAACCGCAGCAAATTCCATTCCTTCCCAAATCAACCCTGCTATGAAAAATCTTTACTTCCTCGTATTATTTTATTCTTATAAAATGCAAATTCCATTCCTTCCCAAGTTAACTCATTGGAATGAGGACATAGCTAGAACGACAATGATGACATAATGAAATCCTGTAGTACTTAATTTTTGTAGTTATATTCCCACTTAAAGGTCTATCAATTGAGCTGGTCTATCGACCTAATATCTTTGTGTATGTAGAGGTCGATAGGAGAATAATGAATCAGACTATTATTTTTATTATTATGATTATAATTATTTTTCAATTTCATTTAATTGGATATTTAAATATGTTTTAGTTATAATATTATGGTTAATAAATATTATATAAGGCATTTAAATTTTAATATATATTTTGGTATAGAAAAATATTTAATAATGAAATAAAAAAAAATGATGTATTATAGTTTTTAAAAACAAGTTTATTTAGCATAGAAGGGTGTTTACATAAAATTCATAATTAAGAAATCAAGTTTCATGAAACATACTCCTCTTAATAAGACATTGTGCTTATGTTGTTAAATAGTATGCATATAAGTTAGTGACAAAAATCAATCATACTCTATCACATTTTTTATTATTCTTTCATACATATTAGTACTGGCTCTTGATTCTTGAATTGAATTGTATTGTATTGAGGAAAAGAAAGTTAGATCCTTTTGTGATTCTTAATCCTTGAATTGTAGTTGGGAAAAACAACTTAGTTATTTTTCTCCAAAAATCATAGTGAAAGTTTTTTTTTTTAATCTTTCTTTAATGATTCTTATACAACTATTCTTAACTATTATTGTGAAGAATCATAGTGAAAGTTTTTTTTTTTAATCTTTCTTTAATGATTCTTATACAATTATTATTAACTACTATTGTGAAGTGGTTCTTCATTCTTATCTTTTTTTAATCTTTCTTTAATGATTCTTATACAACTATTATTAACTATTATTGTGAAATGGTTCTTCATTCTTATCTTTTTTTAATCTTTCTTTAATGATTCTTATACAACTATTATTAACTATTATTGTGAAGTGGTTCTTCATTCTTTATTTTGGTATATCTCCAATATTAGAGTATCATCTTTCCTTAAACTCATAACTCTTCATGTTTTATTCGTATAGTTTAATGTTGGAGTTGTGCCCCACATATAGTAGTGTCATTAAGCCCAACCAAGATTTGGTTTTTGATCAATTTCTATGTCATGTGTTAGTTGATATAGCTTCTCAATAGATTTTCTATTTTCTTCTTTATATACACTATTACAATTGTGTACTATTATCAATACTCATTAATGCCCAATAATATAGATAGATGCAATACAATATTATTACCATGTACAATTGGTACTATTATAGATTCTTTTATATAATACAAGTTTGTGTATGGCATCAACTTTGAGATTGATCTCAATACCTTTTAAGTGGCTAATAATGGTTACAAATTCAATCGACTAACATAATTGTTCACACTTTATGAATAGTAGTCTAGCTAGCCCATTGATGAGAACGAAACACTTGACTTGCTTCACTAAATGGACTATGACACTTGGTTATGTTACATACCAATAATATTCTAATAATGATTCAAAAAGTTATCCTCATTCTTTTAATAAAAATCATTTTTGTGTTTTGACTTGCATACCCTTTCTTTATGTATTTAAAACAAGATAAACTAAATATCTTAACCATTCCTTAACTCCAACACTTCTATGATACAACAGTACTAAAAATCAACATACTTCAACTTCGTGTAACACTTATGATTATATGTCAACATAATGGAAATTTGGTTGCCATAGTAAACTATTATCATCATTCCACTAGCTAGGTAGGTATAACTCCTTAAGCATCCAATGAAACTATAAGTATTCTTCATGGGATACTTAACTCATAGCCTTTAACTTAGCTTCCATTCAAATTTTTTTTATTGATTGTTATTTCTTATTGTTCCCATTAATAATTACACCATTAAACAAGAATGCAAAACCTGGTCATTGATCTTTACTATCCATGCCACCTACCTAATCAGGGTGTCACAAAAGTTTATAAATTTTAATGTTTATGAATTTGATTATGAAAATAGTAGAAGAGACTTAACTCAATGTTCGTGCATGCATAGAGATCATCTTTAATGTAATTGAATATTTCTTTCCTCCTATAACCATGAACCAATTAAGCACTCTTATTGTATTGGCAATTTATGACTTAGTGAAACAAGTCATAACTTGCATTAAGACTTTGGTTGCACTTTGAACTTTGAATTAAACATGAGGATTATGGTTGTATTTCAAACTTTGAATTCAACTCATTCAAGATGTCACCATTTCAATTGCTTTCTCATCAACTTAGATATAATCAAACATTCTGAAATATGAGGGTCAAAGTCGGGGTGGGGGGAATAATAGAGAAAACATATTATATACCATGTTTCTCTATTATTGAGGGTGAGGAAAATAATAGCATGTTATATCTATTATTGGGGGTAGGGAAAATAATAGAGAAAACATGTTATTTCTCTATTATTGAGGGTGAGGGTGGAGGATATAACATGTTTTCTCTATTATTTCCCCCACCCCCACCATTAATGAGTGAGGTTGGGGAAATAATAGAGAAAACATATTATATCTATTATTGAGGGTGGGGTCTGGGGAAATAATAGAGAAAACATGTTGTATAAGGTGTTCCCTCACCCTCATATAACATGTTTTCTCTATTATTTAGGGCGGGGTGGAGGAAATGACACTTTATATAACATGTTTTCTCTATTATTTTTCCCAACCCACCCTCATGTTTTCTCTATTATTTAGCCTACCCCACCCTCATCTCACCCTCATGTTTTCTCTAATAGAGAAAACATGTTAACTATATATTTTCCAATACCCAAAATCCCCACTAGGCTCATGACAGACTGACTGGATGGAGTAATATATGCATGAGCAGTTATTCTCTACCAAACTCATTAAAACATTCATAAATTTTATATACATGAAGAATAAAAAAAACCATTGTTATCTACCGTTCATATTTTCACTATCGCTTCATTATCCTCCACCAAAAAAATGGTGGTTACCCTATTCATATAATTCCACAGGTACTCTGGGGAGAAGTTAAACTCTTTCTTGAGTTTTATATGCGTCAAAAGGAACGGCTCTCAAAATCCAATGAAGTTGTCGTAACAAAAAAAACACAGGTCATGCAAATTAAATTTTTGTTCAATCGCCACCAACAGTCGCTCCTGCTCAACAACTTTTATTGGGATGTAATGTCTCGTAGACAACCAAGAAATTCTCCATTCTCCGAACCATACCCGGTCGTATTTGGTGTTACGGGGTTGTTGTGTTTGATTTTGAACCACTTTGGGTCACTACATTTCATTTTCCACCTGGTCCTGGGCTCGTTTTATGTTGTTGGGTTCTACGCAGTTGGTTATAGTGGCTATTATTCCCATAGGCTTTCTTTAGGGTTGGTTTCTATTACATGGCTCTGCATTGCTACCAACATTATTCGATTTTGGGGAAAACCATGAGGGTTATTCCCTACGTGTTCTCGGTGTTATTACTGACCAGTGAGAAGCCTCTACTCCTCTGTTCATAATCTCTCTTACCAAGTGTCAACTTTCACCCTGTCTTTCAAGTTGTTGGTTACATGGCCTGTGTGACCACCATGTTGTCTCAAAGGGTTCTTACTTGTTGTTGGTGTGGTCAACTCCAATATCCCTGTGTTGGTTCCACCAAGCAAACCCTTGATTACTCATAGCCCACCCTTGATTAGTCAAGCCCGAATGTGATGAATTAAGCTAGTTATATCCTGTTGGGCACATTGTTGATTGTTATGAGTTGGTGGAGTATCGTCGATAGTGGTTGATTGTTGGCTTGTCTATGTTAATAACATTGACAGTGGTTGTTATTATTGGTATATGGTCACTACATTATTCATTTTGATAGTTGAATCGATAGCTCAACATGATTTAATTAGTTGATTGACAAATGGAATTGGGCATATAGTTGTTGCCTCCTTGTATTGGATTGATAACTTAGCATCATTTGATGTTTTGATTCGTAGCAATTAGACATGTACAGTCACAGAAAGGTTATTTTCATTTTGAGTGGCCTCTGTTGTTCCTATAGCGTGGTATAAATTGTTTTGGTGGTTGTTGTGTGTTTAATATGTCCCGATCAGGATCGTTACAAATTTGAGATTTAATGTGAGAGACTTGGTTGTCTATTGTGTATGTTTTATGGCTATCATGCATCATATCGTTGATTGCAACATCTGATATGGGCACGGGTTTTATAACAATATGGTTTCATTACAATTTAATTGTTAAATTGATTAGAGGAATGGAATTAGGAACAATTTTAAAAAACTTGTGTCTGTGTTTTATTTGAGAAAATAATTTTTGGAGAGTGGTTGATGGTTTTGATGCTGAACATAGATGAAACAAATGATGTGTGTTCATTAGAATTTGTTTTAAATATTAAATGGGAAAAGTGAGAGGAAACAAATTTCTTATACAGGTTGTTTGGAAGGTATATTGTTTTGAGTAAGATGGAACTGTGTTGATTGAAGGTGTTAAGGGTTTAAATGATAACAATGAGTAAGTTTAACACACAGTAATGGTTAAATTATACACAATAATTGTTAATTGATCACAATAATTATTTGGTTAGTGTTAATTGATCACAATAATTGAAATACAGAGTTGTTTTATTGATTACTTAATTAATTTTATGAACAATATCCACTCTTTTCCCCTATCATTATTTCACTTTTCGCTAATTACAATCCCCTCGCCTTCCCATATCCATTATCCACTCCCTGTTCCTAAAATTTGATTACATTTAAGAGGAACTCTATGTTGTAATAGTTTAAGATCACATGAATGGATTGCATTGATATGTTCTTTGGTTTACATTACAGTTGATTGTTTGTTGTCTATGAGCAGTAATCGTGATATTTCCCCCCTCATTTTAACATTTTTCGCTCAATAAAACCCCTCACATATCCCAGAACCCTTGTTCACCCCCTGCTCGTGGAAAACGATTAAATAATTTGTATGGATTGGATTGCATGAGTCTGATATGTTGCTGAGCCAAAATTTATTTCATATTTTTAAAAGATTTGTCATGTATGGTTGTTAAAGAAACTATTTGCTAATCAATTATGCATATAGGAATGAGTTTTTTCGGCCGAGGTAGCCATGTCATAGGTAACTGAGGAAGACATAATTAAAACTGAGGCCCACCATTCCCTTGACAAAGGAAAATCCATTGTTGCCCCTTCCTCACCGTCCAATGGCTCTGATAAATCCGTATCCTCCCGCATGCATTTGAGGGATGATTGTTCTCATGTGATCAAGGAGATTAGGCCTAAAGGCTTAGCACATCCTAAGGCAATTTCAGAGAGATCAAAAGGTTATAGCAACATCAAGGGAAAGATTGCATATTAGAGTGGAAAATATGGATTTAAGTTCTTTTTATTTATTAATTGTTGAGCATAGTTGACTTCAGTTTTTTTTGTACAACATGTTTTGTCGATATATGGGTAATATATTTTGGAAATAATTGCAAATATCATTGAGATAAATTGTCAAATATGAATGTGATGATGGGAGTCACAAGGAGGTATGTTTGATTAATTAACTAGTTGTGTTATGATTGTTAAAAGATAAAGGGAGTCACGATGGGTCCCACCTACTAGTTATTATTTATTTAAAAAATCCTTATTATGACTTATTAATTTTCCCTATAACTAAAAGTTGGTTGAGTTTTAGTTAACTTAACTAATGAATTAGTTCAACTACTTCAACCAATTCTAATTTCCTTAAAGGCAAAATGAAAGGGAGGAACAAGGGGAGAATAGAAGGAGAAACATACTAAGGTCTGCTCTTTGAGTTTTTGTTGAGATAATTTAGTTTTAATTCATTCCTTAATTTATTCAAGGACTAATTATTTTTTATGATAGCAGGGTCTTA
Organism: Picea engelmannii; assembly: GCA_009831015.1. Lineage (NCBI taxonomy): Eukaryota > Viridiplantae > Streptophyta > Pinopsida > Pinales > Pinaceae > Picea > Picea engelmannii. The sequence goes on from ML778364.1 coordinate 933,380, forward strand.
TTATAGACAGCAAGATTCAGGGCTGAATTACATCATTGAGACACTTGTTTTTCACAAGTGTTGATCTATATTTGATAGTCTGCATATACTTGTCTGTTTGTGAATTAGTTTTCATGATTGACAAAGGCTATTGTGAAGAGTCGAGTGGGCAACAATCTGTGGCAAGATGATCCATCTTTTCAAGTTCAGTTTTTTGATTTTTTGTCAGAAGTCCTTTTGTATGTTTCGTCGGGGACGTCTAAGTTTGACTTTGGTCCAAAATTCCTTAGGAAATTTTGTAAAGAGAATGATTCTTTGATGAATTGAAATGAAATAAAGGATTTCTTTATGTCTCATATTTTTTGATTATCGACTTGGTGTCTTTACTTTTGTCTCTATATTTATTTCAGCATCTGTTATGTTGAGAAAAACACATAAATAATGAATTTTTCAGCAAGCTTTTATTTATAAAAAAGAAGCCTAAGAACTTGTAATCAATACTTGTGAGTTAGGATATTAATTTTGATTTCTATAAACATAGGGTAATATTCTTGTCTATTTTTCTTTAGCCAAGCATAATCTAAAAATGATTGATTAACATCATTTCATATATTTTCCTCAACATTTATTTGGCAACCATATTGGGGAGATCTTCAATATCTCTTTGGTAAATTTTTATGCTTGATTAGAATCGATACATCTATTTTTCTGATATTGATTCTTTGACTGTTTTATTTCATAATGACCATGCTTGTTGCAAGGCAGTGCAATATTGAGTTCGGTCTTCAAGATCAGACCAATATTTATTTGAATTTGTTCAGCACCGTTTTAGATAGCCTAGAAATCAGCAGTAACCTTCTTGTCCCTTCAGTTTTGGCCTTTCTTTCATGTCCTTAGATTCTCATGTTTCTAGAAGAAGAAGAGGCTTATCACCTGAAATTAATTCTATTGTCGAAATAGGAAGAAGGAACGTTGTGCTATCAACAAAAAAAATGCTCTAAGGAGAACTTTGTCTAATTCATCCAGTTTGTCTTTTTCTCCCTCACCTATCATCCACAAGATGGAATCTAGTGGTGAATCTGGTGGCACTGAATGTGCTTCCTCCTATCAAACTTCAGCTTCGTCAGTGATTCGTAGCTTATATAGCCACCATATCCCTATCCAATCTACCACAAATCCCACCAAAATCATTAAAAAGTATGGGATTTTTTGGTTTGAAGAAGACGTCACAACCACACCATGGCATGTGTCCTCTCCTCTTAACCTGGCACCTTATACTCGTTCATTTCCTAAATTCAAAGAGAATCTCCCTAGGTTTTCGGGAAATAACATCGTCACTACAAACGAACACTTGGTGGCATTTTATAATGTTTGTGACAACATGGGAGCCAATGAAAATGATACTTGCATGCGCTTATTCGTCAATTCCTTGGAAGGAAAGGCTATGACCGACTTCTTTAACCTTCCTCCTAAGATTCTGTCTACTTGGGAGGAGTTAGTTTACTGGTTCAGGTCCACCTATGGGAAATCTAAAAGCCCAACTGAGCAGTTACGGAAGTAAAATAACATCGCCTATAGGGATGGTGAGACCATCAAGTCCTTCAACTTGCGTTTCACTAAATTATACAATCAAATCCATGAACTCATTCAACCTCAGAACCAAGGCGCTTTCATGCATTACTATAATGAATTACCTTCCCCTTATCATCATAGGCTTGAGGAAAAATCCATTGATAATCTTGGTTTCACTCTGCATACTTTTTTAGAATATGAAGAACAACTTGAAAGAACATGTCTTCCTCACAGAGAATCAGTTAAACAAACAAACATGTCCACCCTCTTACAACTAATACAAGATATGAATAATAATATGATAGCGTATGAGTGAAAAGGAACTGTCTCCCCTCTCACCCCTGAAGCTCCATCCTCTTTTGCACCCCCCTTTAGAAATCCAATCAAAAATAATTTTCAACCTAAATCTATCTTGCCTCGAAGTTGGTGTAACATTTGTGAGGAACACCATGAGGAAGCCACATGTGAGGTAAGGAAGACTGCCATAGACGATATATTTGGTTAAAGACCAGAAACAACCATCGTTGTCCTAGAGTTTGCAGAGCCAAAAGATGTTATGATCATTAATAATAGGAACAAATCCTATGCTCCCAAAGGCAAATTTGATCCTCCCTACAATTATTCTAGCCCGAGCTCATCCTCACCAGCTACTACTATTCAGGTTCCTAAAGTTCCTAACAGCCAAGGAATTACCTCCCCTCTCCCCTCTTCCAAATATAATATTCTGAATCAGTTGGCCAACATCAAAGAAGACGAAACCCTTTTGGACATGGTTGTCATCCATGAACAACAGAGGCATATAAAATAATTCATGGAAGGAAAATATTTCATTGTAGCCAACCTCTCTGAAGAGGTGAATGAAGAGGACTCATTTGTAAATAAAGTAGGTGTACATAACTTTATATGCCCTGTAAAAAAAAACCCTTTTTATATTTTTGTAAAGATTATGGATAAGATCGCCCATTGTTGCCTCATTAATGGCGGTTCGGGCCCAAGTTTGATGTTGAAGATTATTATGGAAGAGCTAGGCTTGTCTTGTACAAATGAAAACACTAGAAGAATGCTTTCCTATAATAGTCTACAACAAATGACCATAGGTGAGATTAAAGATGTGACCTTAGTTTTGTGTGCACACCCTGAAATAAGGACAACCTTTAGCATTGAGGTAATTGATATGCCAGTAAGAAATTACTCAATCATATTGGGAAGAGATTGACAAGATTTAACGGGTGGATACCTCTCACTCGACGGAACACATTTATCCATTCCTCGGAATGGTAAAAACATTATAGTCCTTAGAGAGGGAAGCATTTCACCTTACATAGAGAATGTCCCACAACCTAATGTAAACTATATCGAAGAGGACCTAGGAGTGTATTCCATCTTTGTTGAGGAGCATAACATTCCCTTGGAACAAAATGATTTAGATGATGATATGTGGCACATGCACTTTGATGGTTCATGCTTTCTCCTATAATGCACTTTAGATGAGAAATCGTCAAAGTGCATTATAGGAAAAATCCATAACTTTTCTTATAGGTTGGAGTTTGCTTGGACGAACAATGTCACTGAATTTGAATATTTTTTATTAGGCATTGAGAACACCTATAATCTTGGTTGTGGTCACCTTTCAATTTTTGGGGATTCCGAGCTTGTTGTGAACCTTGTATGTAAGATTTACTCTCCTAGCAACAAGTTGATGAAACAATGCACTCAAACTATTTGGGCTCTTATCTCGAACCTATTATCTTTGAACATCGCTCATGTTAAGAGGGAATTGAACTCAATGGCTGATCGAGTAGCTATTTTTGCAGCCTCTCCTAATCGACAAATTCTGTCACATAAACCTGATTGTACTTTTCAATATCCATATCTTCCACATATCCCTGACAATATAGAATCTTGGTAGGTATTCCCTAACGATGAGAGAATTTGTGCTTTCATTCAAAATGAACCTCTTAAGCCCAAGGAAATTATATTCATAGAAGGTAACAATATTCCTAAGGGTTTGACTCCTCTAGAGAGTTCATTTTCATCATTCGAGAGTTCATTTTCATCACTCGAGAGTTCATTTTCATCGAGTGATGTAGGCAATAAAGAGAAACAGAAAGAAGAGGAGTCAAAAAGGAAGGTGGGTGAAACCATCTCCTTGAACATTGGGACACCCGAGTCTCCAAGGAGTGTTAGAATAGTTGCCCAATGTTCTGATGAAGATAAGATGGAGTTTGCTGAACTACTTGGTGAATTTCAAGATGTTTTTTCTCTGTCTTATGAGGATATTCGTGGTTTTGATCCTGGTCTCATACAACATGCTATCCCCATCAGAGAAGGCATAACACCATTTAGGAAAAAACAAAGACCAATCAACCCTGCACTGGAAGCAACTATTCAAAAAGGATTGGAAAAGATCTTGAAGGCTGGTATCATATTTCCAGTCAAGTATTTTGAATGGGTTTCAAATTTGGTTCCTTTCTGGAAAGCCGAACACATAGTATTTTCAGTTGATTTTCGTGTAGTTAAGTGGGCTATTATGAAAGGTTATTTTCCTCTACCTAACAAATAAATTATTTTGCAGCGAGTCGCAGGGTCACACATCATGCCCTTACTTGATGTTTTTTCCGGTTACAATCAAATCAGGGTAAAAGAGGCAGATAAATTCAAAACCACATTTATTACTACTTGGGTTGCCTTTACTTATGAATGTACTCCTTCTGGCATATCTGATGCAAGTACCACTTTTAAAAGAACTATGCAAATAAATCTTGATGATTTGATCGATAAAGTTGTTCATATATATCTTGATGATCTAATTGTCTACTTTAAAGCGTTGTCAATTGTCTCAAAGTCTCAAGAATTATGGTTGGGTCCTTTCAATATCGCTTTTGTCCTGGGTATTAACTCTTACATTCTAAAGGATTTACATGAGCGATTGTTTTTCTACAACACTAATGGTTCTCACCTGAAACGTTATGTGGAACCAACTTGAAAATTTCTAACGCTGTTTGGATTTTCTGTATATTAGTAGTCTAGTTCTAATTTCATTGTTTTTCACTATTTTTATTTCTACCATTACAATAGTTTGATTTGTGATTTTCTTTCCTGCTTCTTTTACATTTCTGGCATTTTATTCCCTACTATTTTAAAGTTTTGTAATCTTGATTATGTCATGATTTTTATTGTTCTTTTGTCTTTTAGTTGATTTTGGTCAAGAATAAGATGTTGGATCAGTTCTTCCAAAGTGACACTCTTGCAAGATATTGTTGGTCAATAACAATCAATCTTACACAGTTTTGAGGAAGTTGTTTATTTCTAGGAGAGGATGTGTGTGAACTCAAGTAGGCCACGAAATCTCAACATTTGATATTTTTTTCTGAGTGTTTCCTTCTTAACTTTTTCAAAATTCAAGATAATTATTTTATAAAAAATAAACATGGCAAAGTGAATCATTTTTCCACCAAGGAAGTTAATAAATAATTTTCTCATTTCTTGTACAACATATTTAATTGTATTTTGATGTGTAAGAGAGATGTATTTTTTTTTTTCATTTTCCTCCGTGATCATCTAAAGTTATTTGCAAAGGGAAAGTGTTTGATTTAAATAGATTTGTGACACACTCTACAAAGTAAGAAGCATTTTGACCCATGATTGATGTGTGACTATGTCCACAAAGAAATGTATTTTAGTACCCTCAATTTTAATGTAGATATTTTTATAACTAAGAAGGATGTTAACCTTAAAAAAATGTGATTTTGACTGAACCAGAAATGGTCACTATAAGCATTAAGAGGAGGATTAGAAATAAATTTTATTGTAGATAAGAAATATTCTAATGGTTCCATAAAATATTAAAAATGGATTAGAAGTAAATTTTATTGTGAATAAGGAATATTCTAATGATTCCATAAAATATTAAAATGTTATATATTAAAATGTTATATTAGGTTAAATCAAAACTTAATATTAATGGAATATTTGAATGAAATTCAAGTATTAAGATATTTAGGGAAAACAAATTAATATAACTAATTAATAGTAAAATGATATTTTTATGAATATAAAAAGATAAAATTAAAATATAATTAATTTAAGATCAATTGTTTTACAACCTTTATTATTCTTATCAAATTTAATTAGTGCAAAAGATAATATCTTATAAACTCAAAAAAAAAATACTTTTTGATAATCTTTTATAAACTATAAAAAATATTTTTTGAGTAAAGACATATAAATATACTCTTAAATTCAAAATAGATGGGAAGTCGACTTTTTTCAAACATATAAAAAGTTAACTAAAGATAAACATAGAAAAATCTCATATGGTTTTTTCAAAAAATAGTTATTTAATGAAGATGAGAGGAACTATGGTATACAAACTACATATCAATGGAAATACAAGGATGTCCCTCTTTCCTCATCAACCACTAATTGCATATATTTGGAAAAATGTAAGAAAAGTAGATTTTGAATTCCATTGTAAAATTTGTAAAGAAAGAATTAATAATAAGATTAAAAGTTTTTTTATAACAAAAAGAAGAATTATTTTTTATTTGTGAAGTAAATACAAGTGAAAATCTAATTGTACTTATAATTGAAAAATATAAAATTAATCGGTTATTGATATATTATACAAAAACTAGCTTAGATAATCATGGAGGAAGAATTAAAACTACACTAGGAAGTAGAGGTGGAAGACCCAATAGGTGAGGAGGAAAAGGTGGTTGTGGTGGTGGTCAAAAAAGAATAATAATTACCGTAGAGCATACTACCATGTGTGCTACAAACAACACCACTTAATATTCAATTACTCCTAAATGATTTCCTTATTTTGTTTGGTAATTTTAGACAAAGAAGGGTAGTTAAAGAATATAAAAATAGTGATAACAAAAAAATAATATATCCAAAATGTTATCACCAAATTTGTTGCTAGAAAAAAAATAAGATGTGGATAATAGCAAAGAACAAGTTATGAGACTATTAAGAAATTATATCTAACCCAAGGAAATGGAGAGAATAGATAAATGAAGCTAAAAATATCATTAGAGAGATAACTCCATATGAAGAGAAAATATTAATTGAAGTTGATTATAGGAGCAAAAGAGAAAATATTAATCCAAGTTGATTATAGGAGCAAAAGAAACCATGTCATAGATGAATTTGTAATATTTTTGGAAAAATACAATGTTTTCTTTAGATTATTGATGAGCTATTACTCTAATTAAGTTAGAATTTGTGATATTAGGACTTGAGTAGCAAATGGATCCACTCTTTCTAGACTAAGGAATTATTTTGACATATTTAGCTCATACTTTGGATTGTTTAGTTTGAAAAAATTCTCTAAGTATTAAGTGGATCTTGATGAAGTGTGTACCATAAGGCCTTAATGGGTGGTAGGTAAAATTGAGGATATAGTGATCATACAACAAGTTTACGTCATCGTGATAAGAAGATTGACTTAGTACAAGGATCCACATTTGCAACCAAGCATATTTCTATAGTAAAAAAGATTGTGAGCTTATCTTAATAGGTGTTAATGTTATTAACTATTTAGCTAGTTCTATTGTGGTAGATGCCTAGCTCAAATCTCCCTTGGCTAGGTGCACAATTCTATGGTGATAGGATTACTAGAAATATCATCCATGAATATGAGGAAACATCACTTAGGCTTTCCTATGATGTTATCGTACCACAATTGACATGGATTAGTATTGAAAGGTGATAACTAGTTCCAAAGTTATTATTTGACGATGTTTTATCAAAGATTTGATGAACCTATACAATTATGAAAGAATATCCGAACTTCATTTTCCCCACTAAAGTTCAAGGAGGAAGATTCACTAATAATTCATATGGAATAAACATAAAAGAATGTGAAAGAGCATGGTTAACTTCAATCACTTACATGTACACAATATTTAATAATACACACACAATGTGTTTTGTGCATAATAAAAAAAGATTTAATAAAACTTGATTTCTTCTGTAAACACCATTCTACATAAGTAAGGACACTTCTAAAGACTATAGCCCCCTTGGGTCTTTGTATGAGGTTATCCTTAAAAATAAAATAAAATTGAAAACTATAAACACTATAACAGTACTGTGTAAATTAATGAAAATTGATAACTATTAACAAAACCATGATCATTAAGATGACTTAGAGGTAGACATAATCTTTGATGTAGTTGGATTTGGTTACCAATTGAATATCGTACCAAAATTGATTACCAAGTGGAAATATTTCATTTCAGTGTCGTTCTAATTATGGTTAAATATTTCATTTCAGTGTCGTAGAGACCTTTTCAAGAGGACTTATTCGTAGAGACCTTTTCCACATGAGAAATACTTAGTGAAAAGCTAAAAAGTCATAAGACATCAATTTTATTTCGCATGATGCTCCGACCTCCCATCAAAACCGGGGAGCACTTAACACAGAAGGCATATAGGTGGGGCTTGTAGGTGTTTTAAAATAAATACACGACGGATTATTTAGTTCCTTAAGTTGGTTTTTCATTTCCCATCATAGAGTGGAAACCAAAGTGATAGCAATATCTTAATGCAAAATGCAATATAAGTGTAGTTTTAAAGTGCTAGGGGCGTTTTGTGTGTTTTGTGATTAAGGGTAGTTTTAAAGTATTAGGGGTGTTTTGTGTGTTTTGTGATTAAGGATAGTTTTAAACTGTTATGGGAGTTTTCTGTGATTTGTGATGAGTAGTTTATAATTTAGAAAAATATTATAGGTTTATAGGTTATTAAGAAATTTGATCTTTTTCAGTGTTTAAGGTAATGTTTAATAGATGGATTTAAGATGGATTTAGCAAACATGTGTCACAAAGTGGGATTTAAACCTCTGAAAGGGAGGGAACAATTTTTCTTTTCAATTACTCAAATTACATCCAATTGACAATCCACTATACTAAATGTGCAATAATTATTGTTGTGAATAGCTAGTTGACCTATGTTAAAACTTGTTTCATATACCAATACCTCTAGCATTTCTATCACTTATCATAATAATTATTTTACTTTCTAAAATTTTCTTATTTAAAAAATATCTTATAATTTATTTCTATCCAATTGTTCCAAAGCTCTAAATTGTTCTTGAGATAGAAACACCAATTTTTTTTCCCCTATCATTTATACATTTATCTATACTTCATACCCTTATTTAAGGGTGGAGAGATTCACACATCTAGTTACATCTTTAATTCATTTATATATATATGTTTTTTTATCATCTTTGATTACTTAAAATTCACCTCCAATTTGATTGATTTTGGATAATTTCTTATATTGAAATTATATCACTTTCTCTTTTTCATCTAAATTTGATCAAATTGAAATAGATTTTTCTTTTTCTCTTATTTAATTTCTTTTTCTTTCTTATACTTGTTCTTCTATATTTCTTCTTCCTATTCTATCTTTTTATTTTCATTTAAATTAGGTGAAATTAAGATAGATTTTCCTTTCATCTAGATTTTTAAATTTTTATTATTGCTTTTTTATATCTTTTCCTATTTTAACTTTTATTTTCATCTATATCTCCATCTCCTTACATTTTTATTATTGTTCATTATATTTTTAAACTATTTATACTTTTCTTTTTAATCTCTCTATATATAACACTTACATATTTCATTTATTTTATTCATTCTACCACATGTTATGTTTAATATATTGTATGGTTGGGCTTAATTTACTTTATTTTCACATTTAAGGATTTGTTATTCTTTTCTTCTCAAATATTTAAGGATTTGTTACGTAATTGTTATCTTAAAAAAAATTGA
>ML778364.1:942927-986194 GCA_009831015.1 Picea engelmannii
ATATATATATTAAAATTAAAATTAAATTTAGTTTGAAAATTGAGTTGAAATTTATAAAAAAATATAAATATGATATAATTAATAGAAAAAAATCAAAAGTTAAATGGTAATTGGAAAACTAATTTTAATTTTTCAAACAAAATATTTATAATGTAATTGATTAAAAGTGTTTGAAATTTATATAAGGAGGTTTTTTTTTAGAGTTTAGTGTGAACCTAATCACAATATGATTTATAAAAAATAAAAATAAAAATTAAATTAAAGATAATAAATTAATATTTTATTTATATACCCCTGAATGGGGTGTTACATAGCACACAACGGCCACGTAACACAGGCCAAATCCCAGCCATTAATATGGCAATCTAGCTCCCCTCCCATCAACATTAAATGGGAGGTCACCATTACTGCCTGTCAAGAGATGAAGGACTGCTCCCTCACGCGAGAAGAATGATGACCATGGGATTCAGTGGATGGGAGACATTAGTGGCAGTAGTCATGTCACTCCTCTACGCTCTTATCTGGCAAGGAAACAATTCAGGCCATTTCACCTTATCCCCACACTAGTCTGGCATCTCTGAGTTCTAGTGCAGCCACTAGAGGACATTCAACACGCTAACGTTAAGCATCAACATCCTCCATTGCTCCTCCATGTCGAGGGAAAGAGGCATGACATGTCACGACCCTTCCTAGCATAGCTTCACGGCACGACAGAGGGTGAGGAAATAGTTAGAGTAGGCAATATCCATAGCCTGCACCCAACGCACTCAACCCACACTCAATAGAGAGAAGTTTAGTATGCCTCCAATTGAGTATGTGGAGGAAGTGATCCTAGAGGAACCATTACATATCCCTTTGGATTCCCTCCTCTTCACCGTGCTGGATGATTGGTATCGCCCTAGCCATTTTTCAACGGAAGCTAGTGCACCAGACATAGACAGGCTTGCATGGGAGGCAAAGGAGGCTTACACTTGTGATGCAGGAGCATCATCAGCAAGCACAGTGGAGAGACAACTCATCGCCTTAGCGTTCCTTTTGAATCGTTCCGAATCTTAAACGTTGGCATTTCCTACAAATATTTTTTGAATTGGTTGAAAAACTGAAGAAGATCAAACGCTTGGGAGTTGAATGATCACGAGTGATCTGGGAGTTTCACTCCTAGACTTTAATGTAATAGAAAGTAAGTAGTAGTTAGATTTTTTTCTCGAAGCTAGAGGGAACCCTAGGAGCCCTCTAGGATAAATAGAGGTTTTGTATGACCGAACGAGGCTACTGCAAATTAGTAGGATATTGTTGTGATTTAGTTGTTGAGTTTTTAGTTTTTTTTTTATCATATCTGTATCCATTTACATTTGAATGAATATAACAGAGGAAAATTGATCCAAATGCATGGTGTTTCTATTGTTTACAATTCCCTGTTATTCTGTTTTCATGAATGAATGAGTTATGCTGTTTTCAATTGTTTGGATAAGTTTAAATTGTTTCTCTTCGTTGAGTTCATCCAAGTTGTGCATACTGTCCGCAAGGAGTGCGTCAAAAAAGTTTTTTTTGACTCAAAAGCTCAGAAGAGATAGTGTGAAACTTTCCATTTGCAAGGAGTGCAAAGAGACTGCTGCAAGGTGTGCATAGTCACCCACAAGAAGCTAAGTATTGCGTAAGAATCTATTGCAAGGAGTGAACATATTCGAATAATCGACTAAGTGTCGAGAACAGGACTGTGAAGCGTAAGGAGTGCGTAAAGAGATTTCTTTTGAAGAAATCACTAAGTCTGAAATTCGTCAGATATACATAGTTCACAAGGAGTGCATCAAAATCAAGTGTTGGCATGTTTACAGGAAGAGTGTGCTTGTCATTGATGGAAAGAACAATAGGGTAGATGGCATGTTTACAGGTAAGAAAAACAATAATGATGGAATGATTACAAGCACAGGATGAAGAGATCAAAGCTCAGAAGAGGTAGTGCTTTGCATTCTTAGAAACGCAGACGAGTCCCAAAGTCATCAGGACTCGCAGAAGGATCAAAGGTCAAGGCCTTTGACACTAAGAAATTCTTCCAAGTCAAGAGGAAGCGTAAGTTCAAGAGGATAAGTACAGATCTGATCCATTAGATCGGAGTGATGAGGACCAACAATCGTCTGAACGAGTATAACTGCAAAGAGGATAATGGTCGAGATCCATTCTCCAACTCCACGAATTCTGAAATCGCGATGAGACATGAGCCGGTGGATCCAAAGGACACGTGGCGAGAGATCAATAGTTCGATGAATCGAAATTCAAAGGAAGGAGGTTCTCTAACCTTTAAAGTTGGTGAAATTACGATTTGATCGTAGCCGTCAATCAAAGGGGGAGATCTCCACAGTTGATATGATATGGAGTATTTCAGATTTCACGAGTTGGGAGAATCAAAGCAAGTCGCAGCAGAATATCCAAAATGTGAAGTCATGAAAAGATCTGGGCCTTCAGATCACAAAGGATTATGGGTCGTTGATCTAACACAATCGGGATTTTGGGAATCTAAATAAGGGAGGTGAGTATTCCTCCAACTTCGTGAAACACAAAGTCCCGATAAGATCTGGACCGTTAGAGCACCGAGGATCATGGGTCATTGATCTAGAGTATTTCAGATATCGGGAGTTGAAAGAGTTAGGGTTGGATCACGTCGAAACACCCGACATGCAAAAAGATCATGACCATCGATCCGAAAGGGACACGTGTCAGAGGATTGTCAGCGCCGAGAAAATGCGAAGGAGAAAGGTTTGAGATTGTTGAAGGCTAAAGTCCTGGAACAGAGGATAGCCATTGGATTAAAGGGACACACATAGTTTGATCGTGGACTCTGAGTGAAATTATCCGGGAGCAAGAGGAGCTTGAGAATTGAAATTCCCGAAGCTCGATCTCGCAAAGGAGATCCTGATCATAGATTCAAAGAGGATAGATGTCAACAGATCTTCCATTCTGGAAGATATCTAGCCAATAGCAACAGGGTTTGAGATTTGAAACTCCTGGATCCCGGATCACGAAGCAAATCTTAGTCATTGGTTTAGGAAGGTGAGATCTGGTCCACAGACTTGAGAGGACAGATCTGAACCGCCCATTCAGGAGCACTATCAAGATCATGAGATCGGCGATACCATCGCATTGTGGGGATTGAAGATTGTGGGGATTGAAGATGCATGAATGTTACTTCTGAGATCACGTGTGGAAGACCGGAAATGAAGGATGATAACAACCGTTGATCAAGAGGCATCACCAAGGGATTGGAGATCAACGGTCGTGCTCCATTGTGGAGCCAGAACATGCTCGGGCCGCAATTGAAACCATGGTTTTGGAGAAAGGACGCATGGAGGCTCGTAGTGAGCAGGTTGCAGTCAAACCACCTATGGACGGGCCCGCAATCACATGGTCACATGAAGCTCATATCCCAAGGTCATATCGTGAAATAGAGCTAGCGCTCACTAGACAGAAATTGGGAAGCACCTTTTTAGATAGGTGCTTGGTCACCGCCGATGGTCACGTGAAGAAAGGGGCCTAGAAGCCAAAGCATCCATAATTTACTCGTTGTAACTCACAGAGAAGACGAAGAGTTTTGACGGCCAGAGAAGTCAAGGAATATCAGGATAACACCCACTCATGATGAAGAGATTCGATAACGTCGGAGAAGATGAAGAGTTTCCATGATGATCTGGCAAAGGACTTGGCATGAGAAAGACATGCAAAACAAAGAAGAAGAAGTGTTGGTCTGATAGCTATGGTTGTGGGTAGAAGAAGACACAGAGAGGTACTGGAAGTGGAGATGAGTGGTGCAGTGAAGAGCATGCAGATGCAACACAAAATATAAAATGCAAAAGAGAAGTTGAATGCAGGTGTTGTTGTGCACAAAGAGAAACAAAGAAGCGCATAGAAGTAGAATGGTGAAGAAGCAGAACAGAGCAGAGAAGTCGAAGAAGGAAGAGGAGACATGGAGTTGTAATAGACCATATCAGAGATAGATAAATTAAGTAAAGTTTTGTAAGATTCAATCAATGTGGTAGGGTGGTTCTAGGGAAGATTGCAATCCTCTAAATTCTAGTTGGTGCTAGAAGATATTCTGGGAGTTGGTGCTAGAAGATATTCTGGGAGTTGGTGCTTCCGTCGAGTGCGTGCTAGAGAAACCTGGGAGTTTGTGCTTCCATCTAGTTGGTGCTAGAGAAATCTGAGAGTTGGTGCTCTCTGCAAGTTGTCGCTTTTTATCAAAGGTTGTAGCCTCATATTTGAGTCGGATCACAAAAAATGTGATGTACATGAAAGTTGGAGCTTGATTGACATCCTAAGAAGAAGAGGTTTTCACCCTTTATCGATTTCCTCAGGAAAATCAGTGTCTCTGTGTATTATGCGTGATTGATCATTGTATATCTATGCATGTTAATTTATCAACAACACATTAAATAATAATCTAGAAAGAATAAAAAATCATGGGAAACGTTTCAATCTTATATACATAACGAATTCACCGCCCCCCCCTCTCAGTTATATTTCCAACAATTGGTATCATAGTTGGTGCCTTTGATCAAAGGTAGGTCCATAAGCTTGAACATGACTAGTCATGATGGAGGTTCAACTAATAGACCCCCTTTGTTTGATGGAACAAACTTTTCCTTCTGGAAAATAAGTATGAGAACACATTTAATGTCCTTGGGTGTTGATGTTTGGGATGTCGTTGAAATGGGATATGTGAAGCATGTAGTCTTGGCCTCAAAAGATGATAAGTTGGAGTTTATCTTTAATGTGAAAGCAATGAATGCCATCCTCAGTGGACTTGTTGAAGTCGAATTTGTCAAATTCATGCATTTTGATTAAACAAAATTTATGTGGGACAAGCTGATAAGTAGTTATGAAGGTGATGAAAAAGTGAAAGATGCAAAACTTCAAACTCATAGACTGAAGTTTGAGCAATTAAAGATGGATGAAGATGAAACTATCAATAAGTACTTATTATGTATAGAAGGACTTTTCAACACTATGAAAGGGCTAGGTGAAACGATAGATGATTCTTTTCTAATCGAGAAAATATTAAGATCTCTTCCTGATAGATTTAATTCGAAGGTCTCTGCTATAGAGGAAATATCTAATCTCAAAACATTGACACTAGATAAAATTATTAGAACCCTAACTTCTTATTAAATGAGAATCACCAAAGGTAAATTCATTACAAGAGAGGCATCTTTTAAAGTAGAGAAAAACACAGACTCCTATATAGATGAGATTGAAGAAAATTTTGTGAGAAGACTGAAGAAAGGATCAGGCAAATACAAAGGTAAACTGCCTTTCAAATGTTTCAACTGTGGTAAGATAGGTCATTTTGCAAATAAGTGTCCTCAGAAAATAAAGGATCAGAGATATGATGATGAGGAGGAGCACAAGCACAAAAAGGTCTATAAAGAGAATAATTTTAAGAAGAAATGTCTTTGTGTAAACAATGATGATGATCCTTCAGATGATGAAGAAAGTGACTCTTCTATTGAAGATAAACTAAATAATATCATGCTAATAGATTTAGAAGATCTAAACACTAAAGATATAGGAAGTGGGTCCATTTATTGTGAAGTAGTAGTAGATATTGAAGGAGAACTTGTTAGTTCGATGGAATATATTGATAGGTTCAGAGAAAAGAAAAGAAAACAAAAACAGTTACTGCTCAGGTGTGAGAAAACATGCAATAAATCATATGAAGAAATTGCTCTGTTGAAAGTTAGGTTAGAAGAAGATAAGAGGATTGAGGACATCCTCACACAGCAATTGAAGGAAGCCAAAACAAAAGGTGAAAAGTTGGAAGCTGAAGTAGTGTCTGTCAGAAAAGATCTAGAGAAATTTCAGGCCTTATATCATCAAAATATGACAAGTATTATGGCATTAGAAGGATTAACCACCATTCTGAATCAACAAAGGAATCCAAAGTTGAAAACTAGTTTGGGTTATGAAGAGGGATCAAGTAGTGGTCAGCCAAGAAACAAAGAATCCATCAAGTTTTTCAAATCTACAACCATTGACAACAACGAACCTGGACAAACAAAGGAAGATAATCAGCCACCAAGGAGCAGTGAAGGAAAAAGTATCAGAACTAAATCTGTAGAACAAATAAATATTACACCCTCTTCTCAAGGAAATCATCAGCATGGAAGAAATTGACCTCCTCAAAGAAGACAACCATTTTCTAGGTACAAAGATTTTTTCTATTGATATTGTTATTATTGCTCTAACTTTGGCCAGAAAGCTGTAAATTGTTATTTAATATTTAGACATGAAAAATCAGGACAACCAAGGAATAAATACCTTCCAGAACAAAGAATGGGACAACCAAGTAACAAACAACCACAGATTGCAAATCATGTGATGGTTGGGAAAAGGACACAGATTAAGCATAACAATCGTTATGATCCCTTATTCAATGAACTAAAATGTTACATCTACCATAATTATGGACATAAAGTTGCAGACTATCTCTTAAAGAACTATAAACCATATTCAAATCACAGAGCTAAAAACGTCAAGGTTTGGAAGAAGAATGAAGATAACAAGTGTGGATTAGTGTTGTCATCTCAAAGACAATAATAATCCTGGTATATTGACAGTGGATGCTCCAGTCATATGACAGGTGACAAAAGTAAGTTCATATCACTCAAGGAAAATAAATCAAGAAGTGTGATCGTTGGAAATGATGCTCCAGGAAAGATCAGAGGTAAAGGTCTAGTAAGCTTAAGTAATGGAAAAAGCAAAGCTCAAGATGTATTATTTGTTGATGGTTTAAAGCATAATATTCTTAGTGTCAGTAAGATATGTGACAGTGGATTTGAAGTCACTTTCACTGCCAAGAATTGTAAAATAAAGAAAACAAACACATGAGAGCTTCTTGGAAAAGGGTTTAGAACCGAAAACAATGTATATGTCCTGAAGGAAGATAAGAAGAAATGTCATTGAAGAAAAATTGATGAAAGTTGGTTATGGAAAAGAAGGCTTGGACACCTGAGTTTTAATCATATTGTCAAACTGAATAATGAAGGTGCTATGAAATACCTTCCAAAATTATCTAAGCCTAATAACCCTGTATGCAAGTCCTACCAAATGGGGAAGCTGACTCGTGCTCAATTCAAATCGAAGAGTTTCACATCTTCAGAGAAACTGATTCAACTTGTTCATATAGATCTGTGTGGACCATTGTGAAAAGAAGGAACTGGAGGAGAACGTTACTTTATGATGGTCATTGATGACTTCTCTAGACATACGTGGGTTGCCTTTCTGATAGAAAAATCTGATGCGTTTGAGAAGTTCAAAACGTTCAAGGCATTAACTGAGAATCAAACAAGAAGAAAGTTAAAGGCAATTTTCTCAGACAGAGGAGGATAATTTCTGTCAAGAGATTTCAAAGAATTTTGTGATAGACATGGAATTAAAAGAGAATATACTATTCCAGGTACTCCTCAACAAAATGGAGTTATAGAATGCCAAAGTGTATCAGTTTAGCAGATGGCAAGGGATATGATGAATGAGAGGGACATTTCACAAACCTTATGGGTGGAGGTTGTTCACACATCTTTTAATATTATGAACAAAGAACATCTAAGGCCGAACATTGATAAAAATCCACATGAGATGTGGTTTGGTCGACCCACATCCATTAAGCATTTCAAAGTATTTTGAATTAAATGCTACATTAAGAATAATGATGATCAAATGGGAAAATTTGATAGTAGAGATGATTAAGGGATCTTCTTAGGATATGCAATGAACAATAAAGGATACATATGCTTTAACAAAATATTTCATAAATTAGTAGACTGTATTGATGTTTGAATTGATGAAGAATCTCCTGTAAAAGATCAACAGAAAATAAGCACCAAATCAGATGAAGAAGAGGATAAGAATAATGAAGATGAAGAACGAAAAATCTCAGAGTCACAAGAAGATGATGAATCATGTGGAGAAGAGACACCCAGACAAGAAGAGTCAAGACAACAATCGACATCAGATCCTTCCTCCAGAATTACTCAAAAGAATCATCATGAAAGTCAGACAATTGGTGAGAAAGACAAAGGTGTACAAACCAGGAGAAGGATAATCAAAGACATAGAGCAATCACATATAGCCTTCATATCCATGGTGGAACCCAAGAACTTTAATGAAGCCAGTAAAGACGTAAATTGGGTAAAATCAATGAATGAGGAACTGGATCAGATTGAAAAGAATGACACTTGGGAACTCGTTCCTAGGATAGAAAATAAAAATGTAATAGGATCCAAATGGGTCTACAAAAATAAGATGAATGAGCAAGGAAATATTGTAAGAAATAAGGCTAGATTGGTCTGCAAAGGATATGCTCAAATAGAAGGACTGGAATTTGATGAAACATTTGTGCCCGTAGCAAGATTATAAGCTATTCGAATGTTTCTTGCCTATGCTTTCCATAAACAGTTTAAAGTCTATCAAATGGATGTCAAGTTATATTTTCTAAATGGAGATCTAAAAGAAGAAGTCTGTATGGAACAACTAGAGGGTTTCCAACTGTCAAATAACCATGACTTTGTATGCAAGATGAAGAAATCCTTATATGGGTTGAAACAATCTCCTTGTGTCTGTTATTACAGATTGGATAAGTATTTTCAAGACAAAGGGTTCAAGAGAGGAACATTTGACAACAATCTATATATCAAAACAGAGGGTAACAATTTTCTCATTGTGTTGGTCTATGTAGATGACATCATCTTCAGAAGCAATAATGATTCATTGGTACAATGGTTTTCCTCTGCCATGCAGTTTGAATTTGAAATGTCTATGATAGGGGAACTGTCATTTTTCCTTGGTCTGCAAATTACTCAGAGGTCTAAAGGATTATTTCTTTCTCAGCAGAAATATCTAAGAGAAATGTTGAAAAGGTTTCAAATGGAAGATTCTACACCTATGAGCACACCTATGGTCACTAGATGTAAGTTAAGCAAGGATGATGACTCACCTGATGTTGATCAAAGTTTCTATAGGTCTATGATAGGCAGCCTATTGTACATCACAACATCATGTTCAAACATAATGTATGTTGTTGGAATGGTAGGAAGGTATCAAGCTGCACTTAAACAGAGTCATTTGTTAGCTATCAAAAGAATATTCAGATACTTGAAAGGAACAATGAACTATGGCCTATGGTATCCTAGAAACCAGAATTTTCAACTATCAGTCTATTCAGATGATGATTAGGCTAGCTGCGTGGATGAAAGGAAAATAATGAGTGGAGGTGCATTCTTCTTAGGAAATTCTCTTGTAGCATGTGTTATCACATATTCTTGCAAGGGGATATTTTGCCTTTGGAGTTGGCCATCGGGTGAATAAATGCAAGAAAAGAGGTTTTAAAACCCACCATGTGCATTTATATCCAAAGTCGGGGCACAATTGTGAAAAGGCGCGCACATACCGGGTCGTCGAAAATCCATCAAGCGCAGGCTCAGTCTCAGCCGTTGGATCCATCAGATAAATCAAATCGGCGGCCATCGGGCGATCGAGATTATAGAGTTGCGTAAAGTTTAACATCAGACTGAGGCCCAGAACTGTGAGATATAGGCCATTCATTTTAGAGGGACACATGGTGCACAATCAACATAGTCACGATTTCGCGGCTCAGAAAGGTCAAAGAGTAGATTTTTTAGAACTCACGAAATGCAAAATCATGACAAGATTGCATTCGTTGATCAAAGGAGAAAGATGGACTGTTGCATCAGCTTTTCATGATTTTGTGAGTCAGGAAAGTAAGAGGGTAGAGTCTTAAATACTCGTGAAACACGAAATCGTGAAATAATCCAAGTTGTCCAACTAGGGGGTGCGTGACACATTATCCAAGAAATCACTATTTCATGACTCGAGGTTTTGAGCATGGAGCGCATCACAAGTTCACGAAATGCGAAATTACAACATGCCTAGGAACTAGGCGCATCGTCACTTCCCAGGGTCATATGGAAGCAGAGCTAAATGAAGGTGTGCTCTTGATCAAGCGATGGTTGGCCAGATTTTTTGAAGGGGTGATCTTGGTCATCAGTTTGAAGAGGATCCAATCACTGATATAACGGGGTGCATTTCGTGATTTAGGGCATCAGAACGTTGGAGATCAAGAGGAGTGAAAAATTTCGAAATGCGAAGCCTCGAAATGTCTTGCGGGAAAAGCACATGGTCGTGGCCCGCGGTCGCATGGGGAAGTGCGAAGGGGTTGTGTAGAAGGATGGAGCACCCGAGTTGAGTACAAATAAAGAGGTGTGTGGCCTCAAGGTGCCAAAATTGACTCGAAGGAGTCATGAGTTCTCATGGGGCATTCATGGGTGTCATGGATCCATCCAGATCCTGATGCAGTTAGTTAATGGAAATAGGGGAGGTAGTTGAAACCTCATTTTAACTCATAAATGGAAAGCATGGAGGAGCCAACCATGGAAAATAGAGTTGTCAGCCAAAGTTCCCTGTCAAGTGAATTTTCCTGCAAGGCCCATGCCGATCTGATCTTGCGTCTAATAGAAGAATGCAAGTGAAACCTAATAGAAGAAGATGCAGACACCAAGCCTTGAATGCATGACTAGAGCATGCTTCTAAAGGTAGAAAGTTGTTTTGATATTTTGTTAAAGTGGATGGTAGAGCAAAGCTCCTGCATTGTAAAGTTTTAATAAACTCTTTGGTTATCTAGTTATGTATATGCTTGTGAAACTTCTTGTTTAATGACAACCATCTTTCTTACTCCCTCTTGTTTCCTTCTGATGCTGAAAGAGTTCATGATTGACTAATTCAATTGAATTACTATGACTGCATTATGATGAACTTTTGATTATAGTGTTGTTATAGTTCCTTCCATGTTCTTTGAGATTTAAATTTGAGAAGTTCTTATGTTTAAATTGTTCCTCCTTGGGCTATTGAGAGACTTCATGTCCTTGGCATATCTTTACATTTTCTCACCGAAGTCTTCCTCCTACTCACCCTTACTACAACTTATTGTTTGAAGTTAAACTAAGACCACATATGCTAGTGCATATCAGTACAGTTTTCTGACTTAAGGTGATATTTTCCTGATTTTGTGCCCATTTGACCTTTTTATAACCAACCTGTGACAGAAAAATATGATGGGTATCGGGATTGCCTTTCCCGCAATTTGAAGGGCGGCTTCTGGTGCTAACATTTCTGGCACCATTGTCAAGAATGAAATTGAATATTTTCCCTGGGATGGAATGACAAAGATTATTGGTTCTGAGGGTGCATCAGAACCTAGTACATCGAAGATTTCAACTGTGCACCTGGCGACTCCACTGTCTCAGCTCCATTTTTTCAGTATGGCTACTTCTGGATACACCTGGTAGCCCTTGGGAGAACACAACGATCAAATTTGGTTTTTGATGGTGAACAAAGACTAGACACACTCATTTTTCATATTCACCTGGCGACTCCATAATCAAAGACTCCACTGGGAGGATCCTATTGATAGAAATATGACCATACCAAAGGGGAAGACCAGTTATCAATTTAGGAGCTTGCTTCATGAAATCCTATTTTTCTTTATCAGCTCATTTCTCTCTTTCCCTTCGCATATAAAGAGGATTACCTCTGCTTTGTATATTCAGATGTCTTTAAGACTTATTTTGTTCATCGATCCTTGGATGAAAAAATCATCCCCCTTTCCCCTGTTGTAGATATTTATCTCGTGCCTTCACCTCTGCCTATTCATAAAAATGAGACCTATATTGCATCTCCTCTTGAAATTGATCACTCTTGTAGCCTCAAGGAGGTTGAAAATAATTCACAGTCTTCTCAAATCTTGTTACCTCCTGTTATTCCTGTTGAGCCTCCCCATCCTCTTGTTGAATCCCATATTTAGCCCATTGCTTTTCAAATTAAAATTAGAGATAAGTTGTTTAAACTCCTGAGGCTTCCATGTCACCTTAACCCTTATCCTCGTTATACCTTTGAGTATCTTCCTTGATTTTCTTGAGAAGATCATGTTACAATAGAGAGGCACATGAGGGCCTTTGAGAACTTTATTGATGAGTGTGAGATCGTCCATGATGATGTTACCATGAGGTTGTTCTCACTTTCCCTATATAGAGATGTTGTTGTGTGGTTTAGATGTCTAGAAGTCGGTTCTATTGGCTCCTGGACCGAGGTATACGATGCATTTTTGATGTGTTGGGGTGAGAACAAATCCCTTGATCAATATTGGTCTGAGTTTAATTCCTTGAGGAGAGGGGAAGAAGAAGCCTTTATTTTCTTCAACGGGAGGTTTTACAGTGTCTATCGTAGCATGCTTGTGGAGATTAGACCCATAGAGACTGCTGCCATGGTGTACTATATCATGGCTCAACATCCAGAGCTCGTCCTTTTCCTGAGAGAAAGGAAATCTTCATCGTTGAGACATCTGTTTGAGGATTCTAGATAGGTTGAAGAAAACATCAGGGCTAACAAGTGGGTTCATAGGCAGGCAGATTTGCATGAACATGAGGAAGAATACTGTTAGTCTGTTTCAGATTCTGAGAAGGAAGATAGTGAACATGAATTTGATCTAGAAAAACAACCAGGAAGTAGGTATGATTCACGGTTGGAATCAAGTTCTTCAACATTTGCAGATTTTTCTATGCACATGAATACATATAAATCTTATGATCAGATTCCAGAAAATTTTGAGCATATTGCAGTGGTTGATTGCATAGATAACTGTATGTTCTTGGTTGATCATAGTTATGATGTTCTAAATCTTGCTACACATTTATCTTGTGACCATTATTATGAATAAGAGATGAAAAATGTCGATGATCAAGATTTGGTTTAAAAAGAACAAGAAGGGCATTTATTTACAAGAAAAGAGTTTTTGCAGAGGAGCGTCCTGGCCTTCTAAAGTAGCTAGGATTCTACCACGGTATTCATGATCCCATGGCTATATACATGGAGTCCTACATTTCATATTTTCTGAAATGTTCAAATTGCATTAGTTCACCAATACACATAGGTGAGTATGGTGTTATGAAAGACTTCCAAGACCACACTATAGAGAATTTTCCTTTATTAATTAAGGAAAATCATAGGGTGGAAATCAACTATCCTGGACCCGCAGAATACACAGAGAAGGACGTAAAGGAGAAGCTAAGTTGACAATTTATATCCTATCCAGAGCCTATCAGTGAGCAACCATCGTCTGAGGTCAGTCAACCTGCATCATCTTCTCACCCACCTGCACTTTCTAGAGACATTCAGCCATGCGTGAACAACTATGGAATAGAGCAGTCTTTCTGCTACAAATTTTCTGGAGTTTTCCACTCATTCTATGAGCCTGTGGGGCAGTACATGCAGTCACATTTCCTCCATGATTCAGAACCTCCAGGTCTGATCCCACTATTTCTATCTGGAGGAAAGTTGAAGGATGCAAGTGTTTTGTTGTCACGATTATTTCATGTGTTGTTGTCATTGACAGAGTAAACAAACTCGCAACTAGGAAGTTGCTTGAATGGGTATGGTGGAAGTTTTCTTTCACCTAGCACTATGTAAAAAATCAATTAGTTTAGGATTGTACATAAATAAGCTCCTTGGAGCATGTGTGTTTATTTTTTTTTACTTTCAGCCTATATTTTCAGCAGTGTGTTTTGTGCTTGACTCCATAGCCCAAATAGAAGGCAACTAGAACTACAAAAGTAGATCTTAGAGCCTTGCAGGGAGGACTCTATCCTCCATCGAGCCTAATGTTATCACATATTCTTGCAAAGGGATATTTTTCCTTTGGAGATGGCCACTGCGTGACCAAATGCGAGAAAAGGGGTTTAAAAACCCACCATGTGCATTTTTATTTAAAGTCGGGGTGCAATTGTGCAAAGGTGCACACATACCGGGTTGGTGAAAATCTATCAAGCACAGGCTCAGTCTCAGCCATTGGATCCATTAGATAAATCATATCAATGGCCATCGGGCAATCGAGATTATAGAGTTGCACAAAGTTTAATATCATACCGAGGCCCGAAATCGTGAGATCTGGGCCGTTCATTTCAGAGGGACACGTGGTGCACGATCAATGTAGTCACGATTTCGTGGGTCAAAAAGGTCAAAGAGAAGAGTTTTTAGAACTCACGAAATGAGAAACCGCTACAATATCACAGTCGTTGATCAAAGGAGAAAGATGGACCATTGGATCAACTTTTCATGATTTTGTGAGTCGTGAAAGTAATAGGGTAGAGTCTTAAAGACTCGCGGAACGCGAAATAATCTGAGCTGTCTAACAAGGGGAAGTGTGGCACTTGATTCAAGAAATCGTGATTTCGCGACTCAAGGTTTTGAGCATGGAGCACATCACAAGTTCGCGAAATGTGAAATTGTGACGCGCCTGGGGACTAGGTTCACGGTCATTTCCCAGGGTCATATGGAAGCATAGCTAAATGAAGGTGGGCTCTTGATCGAGCGATGTTCGACCGGAGTTTTCAAAGGGGTGATCTTGGCCATCGATTTTAAGAGGATCCAACCGCTGATCCAAGGGGGCCATTTCACGATTTCAGGCATCAGGACGTTGGAGATCAAGAGGAGTGAAAACTCCTGAAGCGCGAAGCCTCGAAATGTCCTGCGGGAAAAGCTCGTGGTCACAACCTGCGATTACATGGGGTAGTGGGAAGGAGCTGCGCGAAAGGCTAGAGCGTCCGAGTTAAGTACAGAGAAAGAGTTGCATGGACTTGAGGTTCCAAACTTGACTCAAATGAATCACAAGTTCGCCTGGGGAATTCATGGGTGTTAGGGCTGCATCCAGATTACGATGCAGTTAGTTAATGGAAATAGGGGAGGTAGTTGAAACCTCATTTCAACTTGTAAATGGTAAGCATGGAGGAGCCGACCATGGAAAATAGAGTTGTCAGCCAAAGTTCCCTGTCAAGTGAATTTTCTTGCAAAGCCCATGCCGATATGATCTTGCATCTGACAGAAGAATGCAAGTGTAGCCTGACAGAAGAAGATGCAGACACCAAGCCTTGAATGCATGACCAGAGCACGCTTCTGAAGGGAGCAAGTTGTTTTGAGTATAAACACTCAGTTTTGATATTTTGTTAAGATGGATGGTAGAGAAAAGCTCCCGTATTGTAAAGTTTTAATAAACTCTTTGTTTATTTGGTTATGTATATGCTTGTGAAACTTCTTGTTTAATGACAATCAACGTTCTTAATCCCTCTTGTTTCCTTCTGATGATGAAAGAGTTCATGATTGACTGATTCACTTGAATTAATGTGATTGGCTTATGATGAATGTTTGATTATAGTGTTGTTATAGTTCCTTTCATCTTCTTTGAGATTTAAATTTGAGAAGTTCTCGTGTTTAAATTGTTCCTCCTTGGGCTACTGAGAGACTTGATGTCCTCGACATATCTTTACATTTTCTCACCGAAGTCTTCCTCCTACTCACCCTTACTACAAATCACTGTCTGAAGTTAAAATAAGACCTCATCTACTAGTGCATGTCAGTCTAGTTTTCTGAGTTAAGGTGATATTTTCTTGATTTTGTGCCCATTTGACCTTTTTATAACCAACCTGTGACATAAAACTCTGATGGGTATCGAGATTTCCTTTCTCACAATCTGAAGGGTGACTTCCAATGCTAACAACATGGTTAAGAAAGAAACAAGGTTCCATTTCTTTATTGACTACAAAAGCTAAATACATTGCATCTGCCACTTGCTATACCCAATTATTATGGATGATTCAGACACTTGTAGACTTGGAGGTAAGGTATAATGCACCAATTCCAATCCATTGTGATAATACTAGTGCAATTAGTGTGTCAGAGTATCCTGTATTTCACTCCAAGACAAAGCATATACCCATCAAGTATCACTTCTTGAGGGAACATGTGACCAACATTGTTGTTTATTTACATTATATTCCATCCAAAGATCAGATTGTTGATATCTTCACTAAACCTCTTGTAAAAGATCTGTTTGAATATCTACGCCAGAAGTTGGGCATGACCCTGTTATCAAGTTAAAATTGTTCATCCTGTCAGGGGGAGTATGTGTTGGTTGAATATTTGATACCTCTGAAAAGTACTTCCACATCTTAGGGGGAGCATGATTTCTTTGAAATTGATGTCAAAGGGGGAGAAAATGATTGGTCTGGATGTTATAGTTGGAGGTACAAGTAGTCTAGCGTATCCTTTCAGGATTTCCATCAATGCCAAAGGGGGAGATTGTTGGCATGTTTACAGGCAGAGTGTGCTTGTCATTGATGGCAAGAACAACAACGTCGATGGCATGTTTACAGACAAGAACAATAACAATGATGGAATGATTACAGGCACATGATGCAGAGATGAAATATCAGAAGAGGTAGCAGTTTGCATTCTCAGAAATGCAGACGAGTCCCAAAGTCATCAAGACTCACAGAAGGATCAAAGGTCAAGTCCTTTGACACTAAGAAATTATTCCAAGTCGGGAAGAAGCATAAGCTGAAGAGGAGAAGTATAGACCTGATCTGTTGGATCTGAGTGACGAGGACCAACAACCGTCAGATCCAATATAACTGTGAAGAGGATAATGGCCGAGAGCCATTCTCCATTCCAGGAAATGAGAAATCGTGATGAGACCTGAGCCGTTGGATCCAGAGGACACGTGGCGAGAGATCAACATTTTTCTGACTGAAAAGTCAAAGGAAGGAGGTTCTCTAACCTTTGAAGTCAGGAAATGAGAAATCACGATTTGATTGCAACCGTCAATCAAAGGGATATATCTCGACCATTGATCTGACATGGAGTATTTCGAATTTCACGAGTTGGGAGAATCGAGGAAAATCACAGCAGAAAATCCGAAATGCGAAGTCGCAAAAAGATCTGGGCCATCAGATCACAAAGGATCGTGGGTCATTGATCTAACGCAATTGCGATTTCAGGAATCAGAAGTAGGGAGGTGAGTAGTCCTCCAACTTCGTGAAACGTGAAGTCCCGATAAGATCTGGATCGTTAGATCACTGAGGATCGTGGGCCATTGACCTAGAGTATTTCAGATACCTAGAGTTGGAAGAGTTAGGGTTGGCTCACGTCCAAACACCCAACACGCGAAAGGATCGTGACCGTTGATCCGAAAGGGACACGCGTCGGAGGATTGTCAACTCTGGGAAAATTCGAAGGAAGGTTTGAGATTGTCAAAGGCTGAAGTCTCAGAGTGGAGGATAGTCATTGGATTAAAGGGGAATGCGTCGTTGGATCATGGACTCCAAGTGAAATGCTCCGACAACAAGCAGAGTTTTAGAAATAAAATTCCTGAAGCCCAGACTCATGGAGGAGATCTTGATCGTGTATTCAAAGATGACAGATGTCAGTAGATATTCCATTCTGGAAGATATCTAGTAAAAAACAACACAATTTGAGATTTGAAACTCCCGGAGCCTGGATCACGAAGCAAATCTTAGCCGTTGATTTAGGAAGGTGATATCTGGTCCATAGACTTGAGAGGAAAGATCAAAACCACCCGTTCAGGAGCACCGTCAAGATCGTAAGATCGACGGTCCCGTCGCATTGCGGGGATTGAATATGAGCGAACATTACTTCTGAGATCATGTGTGGAAGACAGGAAAGGAAAGCTGATAAAAACCGTTGATCGAGAGGCATCACCAAGGGATTAGAGATCAATGGTCATGCTCCATTGCGGAGCCAGAACATGCTCGGGCCTTAGTTTTTCATCAACGGGCTGCAATCGAAACCACTATTTTGGAGAAAGGACGCGTGGAGGCTAGTGGTCAATTGCGGGGAGAAAAGTGGGTTTCCTTCAAACCGTCTATGGATGGGCCCAAAATCACATGGTCACATGAGGCTCATAGCCCAAGGTCATATCATGAAATGGAGCCAACGCTCACTAGGAAGAAATCAGGAAGCGCCTTTTTGGATAATCGTTTGGTCACCTCCGATGGTCATGTGAAGAAAGGTGCCTAGAATCCAAAGAGACCATAATTGACTAGCTATAATTGACAAAGAAGACAAAAAGTTTCGACTTCCAGAGAAGACAAGGAATCTCAGGATAACACCCACTCATGATGAAGAGATTCGGTAATGCCAAAGAAGATGAAGAGTTGCCATGATGATCTGGCAGAGAACTTGGCATGAGAAAGACATGCAAAACAGAGAAGAAGAAGTGTTGGTCTGATAGCTATGGTTGTGGGTAGTAGAAGACGCAGAGAGGTACTGGAAGTGGAGATGAGTGGCGCAGTGAAGAGCATGGAGATGCAGCACAAAATATAAAATTCATAAGAGAAGTTGGGCACAGACGTTGTTGTGCATAGAGAGAAGCGAAACAATACATAGAAGTAGAATGATGCAGAAGTGGAACAAACCAGGGAAGCTGAAGAAGGCAGAGGAGACATGGAGCTATAATAGACCATATCGGAGACAAAGAAAGTAAGTAAAGTTTTGTGAGATTCAATCAGGGTGGTAGGGTGGTGCTAGGGAGGATTGCAGTCCTCTAAATTCTAGTTGGTGCTAGAAGATATTCTGGGAGTTGGTGCTTCCGTCTAGTGGGTTCTAGAGAAACCTGGGAGTTGGTGCTAGAGAAATATGAGAGTCGGTGCTATCTGCAAGTTGTAGCTTGCTATTAGAGTTTGTAGCCTCATATTTGTGTCAGAGCACAAATACTGTGATGTACATGAAAGTTGGAGATTGATTGACATCCTAAGAAGAAGATTTTTTCACCCTTTATGGGGTTCCTTAGGAAAATCAGTGTCTTTGTGTATTCTGTGTGATTGATCATTGTATATCTATGTATGTTAAGTTATTAGAAACACATTAAATAATAATCTAGAAAGAATAAAAAATCACGGGAAAAGTTTCAAGCTTATATACATAACTGATTCAGCCCCCCCCCCCCTCTTAGTTATATTTCCAACATCAAGCTCATGAGAGATAGCGACCAAGAATCAACAGGAAGGGAGAAATATGTTGAAAGTTGCGAAGTGACAATTGAGATCCCTTCGGAAGAAATCGGGAACCTGAACAACCATTAGATATCAAAAAGGCGCGGGGAGGTTACATCTTGAAATCCTTCGGACTTCACATGTTCGAAAGTTTTCGTTTGCAAGGGAAGTAAATATTTTAAAGTTACGGAACCCGAATTCGATCTCGACCGTGGATCCATTCAGAGGAAGTGAGAACGTATTAGGCCGTCAAATATGGAAAATGTTACATGATTGTTAGTCATGGGATCTTTCAGGAATTCAGAGATTGGAGGATTCAATGTATCGAGGAGTCCAAAATCCTGAAACCTGAAGTCACGAAGAGATCACCACCGTTGGTTTTAGGAGGGGGAATGAACCATAGATCTGGTTCTAAGTAACTCCACCAATTCAGAGTTTTCATATAAAGAGACCAGCTGCACTCAAGGATGATGAAACATGAAGTCGCGGAGCGCGAAGAGATCACCATCATTGGTTGTCAGAGGGGACGAGAACCGTAGATATGGTTCTGAGCAACTCCTCCTGTTCAGAGTTTGCGTATAAAGAAACCAGTTGCATGCTAGGTAGTCAGAACCTAAAGTTCCAAAGCACTTGGAGGCTTATCCCCAGACCATATCCTGAGGTCGCATGAAGGAGTGGGACGAGCGGAAAGGGGCTAGTGCCTAGAAACTTGGATTTTGTAAAAGTGCTAAGGAAGGGGCTCACACATTCCATGGGACCTATGGATAAAGAAAAAAAGGGACCTGTGTAAAGCGTTCTAGAGCCATTGAAGGCCTTGAAAGATCTAATCCAACTCAAGATTTTAAGATCCTTGACCAAAAGGTCTTTGACTCTTTAGGAGAGAAGGGGGGTCTGCATCAAGTGGTATTAGAGCCTGAAATTGTTTTCGGGAAACAAAGAGGCTATGGAAGGTGTACTCTGTGTGTGAGAGACAGTTAACACAATGCCACCAAGGAGACGTGTGGAGCCAGCGTTAGCCAATTGCATTGTAGAAAGAGAAATGAGAGAGCTTTGTGCAATATTAGAGGTGATGGAGGTAGCGCAGAGGAGGGCACCTGATGCTGGGGACATCAGTGATGCGGAAAGTGAAGAACTCAAAGTTGAAGAATATGCAGGGGAAAATGTTTCCTAGGAATGCTTGTTGAGAGGGATAGTTAAACTGGGAGCTAGAGAAAATATAGAGATCCCAATGTATGAAAGCAACCTAGATGCTGAAGAATTGTTGGATTGGATAAGATCCATGGACAAATATTTTGACTATGAATATGTTGATGAGGAGAAAAAGGTGTGACATGATGTCACCAGACTGAAAGGACATCCAACACTGTGGTGGGATGAACTATAGGTTGATAGGAGAAGCAAAGGAAAACAAAAGATAAAGAATTGGGACAGAGTGGTAGCCAAGATGAAGGATAAATTCATGCCCAAAGATTATCAGATAAATATGTTCAGGAAGTTACAAAACCTAAGACAGAAGGGTATGACAGTGAAAGAGTACATGGAGTAGTTGTACAAGCTTAATATCAGGACTGGACAAAGAGAGAAAGACGAGGAAAAGGTTTCCAGATATATAAATGGCTTGAGGTATGAAATACAGGACGAGATCAACATGATGTCAGTGAATACAGTAGAAGATGCTTATCAAATTTCTCTGAAGACAGAGGAGAAGTTGGAAAAGAAACAAAGTCACCAAAATAGAGGCAGAAGCCTAAGCAAAGGCAAGGGAGCTGCCAATGATAAGACAAATAAATCCAAAGGCAAGACTGAGAAACCACACAGTCACTCAGAAAGAGGAGGAATTTCCCGAGGAAGACAAGGTGGTGGAAGAAGTTCTTTTAGAGAAAGAGGAAGAAGAAGAGGAGGAGAAGTAATGTGTTATGCCTATGGAAATAAAGGACACGTGTCTTGGGAATGTATCGAGAAAAAGTAAGAAGGAGAAGGTGAAGCTCACATTTCAGAAGATAAAAAAAGGAATGTTGAAGTAGAAGGTGCAGAGGATGGAACATCCCTGATGTTGAGGAAGGTTCTCTTAAAACCAGAGTAGAAAATTGAAAAGCCAGTGTAGAGGAACAGTCTATTCAGGACAACTTGCAAGATTAAAGATAGAGTATGCAAGATGATAATTGACAGTGGGAGCACTGACAACTTAGTATCCACAGAGATGGTGGGGAAATTGGAGCTGGAGACAAATGCACATCCAAATCCATATAAAGTCTCATGGTTGCATAAAGGACACCAGGTAATGGTCACTAAATAACTCGTTGAATTTAAGACAGGATGATATAGAGATGAAATTATGTGTGATGTGATTCCCATGGATGTATGTCATTTTTTTTTGGGAAGACCATGTCAGTTTGACAAAAATGTCATTCATTATGGGAGAAAAAATACTTACACCTTGGAGAAGAATTGTAGGACACACATGTTGATGCCAATGGAGGAGAAGAAAGTAAAATAACAAGCCAACTTAAGCATACTTCTCATGAGTGGGAAGGAACTCCTGAGAGAAGTCAAGAAGGAATAGGAGATTCAGTTTCTCTTGGTGAGGAAACCCATATTTGTCCTTACAAGTACTTTGATGGATGATTTGCATGAAGAAGTTCAAGAACTATTGGAGAATTTTGTTGACATAGTAGTGGACGAGTTTCCTAACTCATTTCGATCCATCAAGAGTACCATCTATTATATTGATTTGATACCAGGAGAAATGTTTCTAAACAAAGAAACATACAGATTGACACCTCAAGAGAATGAGGAGGTAAAGAATGAAGTCCATGATTTTTTCGATAAGGGTTTGGTCAGAGAGAGCTTGAGTCCATGCATAATACTAATTGTTTTGAGTCCAAAGAAGGATGGGGGATGGATAATGTGTATAGACTCGAGAGCCATAAACAAGATCACCATCAGGTATATATTTCCTTTGCCAAGAATGGATGACTTGATGGATTGTTTAAGTGGAGAAAATTTATTATCTAAGATAGATTTGAAAAGTGGATATCACCAGATAAGGATGAGAGAAGGTGATGAGTGGAAAACATCCTTTAAGACAAATGAAGGGTTGTATGAGTGGATTGTTATGCCATTTTGCTTAACAAAGGCCCCAAACACTTTTATGAGGTTGATGAATGAGATACTGGAAGATTTCATTTGCAAGTTTGTGGTTGTATATCTGGATGACATACTAGTCTTTGGAAAGACTAAAGAGGAGCATTTGAGACATCTAACATTAGTGATGAGGATACTATAGCAAGAGAAGATGTTGATAAATCTAAAGAAGTCCTCTTTTATGAAGATATAACTCATTTACTTGGATTTTGTGATCTCTTCAAATGAATTGAAGATGGATCCAGAGAAGGTGAAAGCAATCAAAGAATGGTCGTCACCAAGGAGTATGTTTGAATTGAGAATATTCCATGGATTAGCAAGTTACCATAGGAAGTTCATCATAAATTTAAATGTAATTTGTGCACCAATGATGGACATAATGAAGAAGAGGCACAAGTATTTTAAATGGACAGAAGAGGCTGAGAGGAGCTTCGATATATTGAAGGAAAAGATAACATAAATACCAATTCTGGTCTTACCAAATTTTGGAAAGACATTTCAAGTGAGATGTGATGCAAGTGGAGTTGCAATTGGAGAAGTCTTGAGCTAGGATAATAGACCAGTTTCATATTTAAGTGAGAAACTGAATGAGACTAAGAGAAAGTACTCCACATATGATAAATAATTCTATGTGATAGTTCAAGCCTTGAAGAAATGGAGGCACTACCTTGTTCCAAAGGAATTTGTCTTGTATAATGATAACCAAGTTGTACAATTGATAACCAGACAGGAAAAATTGAATAAGGGGCATGCAAAGTGGATTTAGTTTATGTAGAATTTTACTTTTGTCATAAAACATATTTCTGGAAATGCTAACAAAGTTGTTGATGCATTAAGCATGGGATGTTTGATTCTGTAAGAGTTTCAGGTGAAGACCTTAGGGTTTGAACATCTTAAGGAAATGTATAGTGATGATCCAAACTTCAAGGAAGCATATGAAGCATGTGAAAATCTTGTGCTGAGAGACAGGAGCCAATGGACATAGTATAAGATTCAAAAGGGATTGTTTTTCAAGGGAAATCAGTTGTGCATACCAAAATTCTCAATGAGGGATAACCTTTTGAAGGAAAATCATAGTGGAGGATTGGCTGGAAATTTCGGCCATGATAAGACATTTGCACAGTTGAGCAGTGCATATTACTGGCCAGGTATGAGAACATAACTGATAAAGTTTGTGGACAGATGTAGAATCTTCCAACATGCAAAAGGAAAAAGGAAAAACACTAGTTTGTATCAACACTTTCCAATACTAGAGAGGCCTTGGGATGCAATAAGCATGAATTTTGTGTTGGGAATGCCAAGAACACAAAGAGGATATGATTCCATATTTTTCGTAGTGGATAGATTTTCAAATATGGCGCACTTTATCCCATGCCAGAAGACTACTGATGAAACACATGTTGCAAATTTATTTTTCAAGGAAGTTGTTCGACTTCATGGATTACCCATAAGTATTGTCTCAGACAAAGATACAAAATTCATTGGTCATTTATGGAGAACACTATGGAAGAATTTGGGGACAAAATTTCCCTTCATCTCAGCGTATCACCCTCAAACACATGGACAGACTGAGGTGGTGAATAGAAGTTTGGGGAGCTTATTGAGGAGTTTGGTCACTGAGAATCAT
This sequence comes from Picea engelmannii, assembly GCA_009831015.1. NCBI lineage: Eukaryota > Viridiplantae > Streptophyta > Pinopsida > Pinales > Pinaceae > Picea > Picea engelmannii. The sequence goes on from ML778364.1 coordinate 966,601, forward strand.
AATCAATGGGATTAGATTTTTCCACAAGTAGAATTTGCATACAATGAATCGCCAAATAGGAGCACTAGGAAGAGTCCATTCCAAATACTGTATGGAATGCAGCCAAGAGGAGTAACTGATTTGAGAGACTTGGGAGAGACCGAGATCAGAAGCGATGGAGAAGAATATTTTGCTGCAGAAATGAAAAATCTTCATAGCCAGATCAAAGAACAATTGCAAAACTCTAGCCAAGAGTACAAGCATAGAGTTCATCAACATCACAGAGAGCTTAAATTTGAAGTAGGAGATCAGGTTCTGGCACATCTCAAGAAAGAAAGGTTTCCAAGAGGAACATATAACAAGTTGAAGATGAAGAAGATAGGACCATATAAGATATTAAGGAAGTTTGATGCAAATTCCTATGAGATTGAGCTGCCAAATGATGTGGGTATATCTCCCATATTCAACATATTAGACCTATATCCTTACAGGGAAAATGACACAACGAGATCAGAAGATCAAGAGAAGATTCAATGGGAAAATCAAATTCCTGTAGAAGAAAATCCATAGATGGAGAAGATCATTGATCAGAGGATTGGCAAGAAGACGAGGAGGAAGACCTATTTTGAATATTTGGTCAAGTGGAAGGGACACCCGATAGAAGATGCCAGTTGCGTAAATGAAGTTGATATCCAGAAGCATGGACAGTTAGTGCAGGAGCTCATGGACAAGAGTCCATGAATTTTTTTCCAGGGAAGTATGATGCAAGAGCATTGTCAACAAGCACACGTGGAGAGACAACTCAACACCTTAGCGTGCCTTTTGAATCATTCAGAATCTTAAATGTTGACGTTTCTTGCAAATGTTTTTTGAACTGATTGAAAAAATGAAGAAGATCAAACGCTTGGGAGTTGATTAATCACGAGTGATCTGGGAGTTTCACTCCTAGACTTTAATGTAACAGAAATTAAGTAGCAGATAGTTTTTTTTCTCAAGTAGATGAGTAGCCGGAGGGAACCCTAGGAGCCCTCTAGGATAAATAGAGGTTTTGTATGCCCAAATGAGGCTGCTGCAAGTTAGTAGGAGATTGTTGTGATTTAGTTGCCGAGTTTTTAGTTGTTGTTTTATCATAGCTATAGCTATTTACATTTGAATGAATATAACAGAGGAAAATTGATCCAAATGCATGGTGTTGCTACTGTTTACAATTCCTTGTTATTTTGTTTTCCTAAATGAATGAGTTATGTTGTTGAGTATATGAAACTATGAAAAGTTTGGATAAGTTTCAATTGTTTCTCTTTGTTGAGTTCATGCAAGTTGTGCATATTGTCCGCAAGGAGTGCGTCCACGGAGTCTGTTTCGACTCAAAAGATCAGAAGAGATAGCATGCAACTTTCCATTTGCAAGAAGTGAAAAGAGACGGTTGCAAAGTGTGCACAGTCACCCGCAAGAAGCTAAGTATTGTGTAAGAATCTATTGCAAGGAGTGCACAGATTCAAAGAATCAACTAAGTGTCGAGAACAATATTATGAAGCACAAGGAGTGCGTAAAGAGATTTATTTTGAAGAAATCACTAAGTCTAGAATTCGTCAGAGATTCTGAGTTCGCAAGGAGTGCGTTAGAATCAAGCTCATGAGAGATAGTGACCAAGAATCAACAGGGAGAGAGAAATATGTTGAAAGTTGCGAAGGGATGGTTGAGATCCCTTCGGAAGGAATCGTGACCATGAACAGACGTTAGATCTAAAAAAGGCATGGGGAGGTTACATCTCGAAATCCTTCGGACTTGGCATGTTCGAAAGTTTTCGTTTGCGAGGGAAGCAAATCTTCCAAATTTACCGAACCCAAATGCCATCTGGACTGTGGATCCGTTCATAGGAAGTGAGATCGTCCTAGGCCGTCGGATCTGGGAAAAGTTACGCGACTCTTAGCTATGGGTTCTTTTGGGAATTCGTGGATCAGAGAATTCTGAGTATCGAAGAGTCAAGAATCTCGAAACCCGAAGTTGCGAAGAGATCGCCACCATTGGTTTTAGGAGGGGGCGTGAAATGCAGATCTGGTTCTGAGTAACTCTGTCGGTTCAGAGTTCATGTAGAAAGAGACCAACTTCACTCAAGGCAGTAAAAACCCTAAGTCGCGAAGTGCAAAGATATTGCCATTGTTGGTTGTTAGAGGCAACAAGTACCATAGATATGGTTCTGAGCAACTCCGTTGGTTCAGAGTTCGCGTATAAAGAAACTAGTTGCATGCTAGGCATCCAGAACCCAAAGTTGCAAAGCACGTGGAGGCTTAGCCCTAGACCATAGCCCGAGGTCACGTGAAGGAGTGGGACAAGCGGAAAGGGGATAGTGCCCAGAAACTCAGAGTTTGTAAAAGTGCTAAGGAAGGGGCCCATGGGTTCCATAGGACTTGTAGATAAAGATAAAAAGGGACCTTTGTAAAGCATTGCAAGGCCATTGAAGGCCTGGAAGAGCTAATAAAACTCAAGATATTAAGATCCTTGACCGAGAGGTTGCAGACTCTTTAGGAGAGAAAGGGGTATGCATTAACTTCCATAGTGGAGGAGGAATTCTCGGAGGAATTCCTTCACCTTGACTCCCAGAACGCTACGATTCCAGGTGACTTCAAAATATCAAGCACAACAAAGGAGGACGAGGAGCTCAGGATGAAGGAGAATTTTGGGACAACAAAAGACAAGGATAGCGCACAGAAGGTTACAGGCGAGGCTGTTGGTGGCGCAATGGTGGAGGGTGGCGCGGTCCTAGAACCACCACCTATCATGACAATCCCAGAACCATGGAAAGATCCCCCGCCAATCTTCCACCCAGAGCAACTGGCACTAGTGTTCGAGCTTCGAAGCCAGATGGAGGATCAGATTCACCGCGACATACTCATGCACCAATGTATCGACATCTTATATGAGGCATACTCAAATGCACCAGATGGCCAAAAATGCTCGATGTGTGCAAGGCCTTTTGTGCTGCAGACTCAGAATGGGCCTCTCAACGACGACCCTAGTGACACAACATCCGATGCTTATGGGTAATTCTATGGATTGTAGTTCAGTCAGGTTCCTTGCGCTACTACAACATGGTTCCAATTTCTTGTTTAGATGCTTGTTTAATTTCCAGTTCAATGTCCATTTTTACTTCGAGTTTAGTTTTCATGTCTGTTGTGAACAATGGTGTAAAGACTTCAGTCCGCCACCTTCCCTGGTTTCGTTTTGGCGGAGATGATGGCATACCGCCAATTTTGACTTGGACATCACAATCTGCCATCTATCTCGGTTTCCGCTAACTCAACGAAACAATTGGCAAACTGTTAACATATGTTTTTTTGTATTTGACAAGTTTTAATAGGAATTGCCCTTTTTTATTTAAAAAAAACAATTTTATTTATATACAATTATTTACATATTTTATTTATTTTTACACTTTAATTATAATTATATATATATATATATAATGAAGTAACAAAAATGTTACTTCTTTTTATTATATAATTTAATTTAATTGTTTTTTTATGATTTTTAATCATATGTATATAGATAATAATTATTTTAAATTATATATATTGTATAGTGTAAACGTATTATTCATACATTAATTTTTTATCTTATTTAATTGTATATTTTTTAATCATATGTATATAGATAATAATTATTTTAAATTATATATAATATATAGTTTACACGTATTATTCATATAATAATTTTTTATCTTATTTAATTGTATAATTTTTTTTGGATGATTATAAAGACTTTAATCATTAATATGATAACTCACTTAGCATTTATCACTTATATATTTAATTTTATTATATTAATTTTTGATTTTATTTAATTGTATAATTTTTTGAATCATATGTATATAGACAATAATTATTTTATATTATATATAATATATAGTCTACACGAAGTAGACATATATTAATTATTTTTTATCTTATTTAATTGTATAATTTTTTTAAGATGATTATAAGGACTTTAATCATTAATATGATAACTCACTTAACATTTATGATAACGTCCTGTTCTGGTTTAAGTATATTATTTTGATTATCTAACCTAGCTTTAAGTGCTCACTTCATTAGTTTGAAGTCATTACGATGTATTTTGTAATATTCAACTTCATCGAACCTTAAGTGTTCACTTCATTAGTGTGAAGTTATTACGATGTATTTTGTAATATATAATTTCATCAACTCTTTGTTAATGACTTTTACTAGATAAAATCCTATTTCCATTTCTTTATAGCACCCATGGCATTATGTGACATATTGCATCATATTATTAATAAAGTTAGTTAGGATTTAATTTTTGAGGCTATTAGAGACTTTTAAGTGCTCACTTCATTAGTGTGAAGTTATTACTATGTGTTTTGTAATATATAATTTCATCGATTTTTTGTTGATAACTTTTACGAGATAAAATCCTATTTTGATTTCTTTATAGCACTCATGGTATTATGTGACATATTGCATGATATTATTAATAAATTTAGTTAGGATTTAATTTTTGAGGCTATGAGAAAACTATATCTTGTATTATTATTATTCTCGCTAGCTAGTTCTTGGGCTGGAAGCCGCCAGCTGTAAACCTGTACGAGTAAGACTGTATCATCTAAAACAAGCATACCTACCCAACCTCCTGACTGAATGGAAGAGTTTCCGGTCGATCCATTCAATATTTCCCTTCTTGGAGGATAAATTCCCGCATTCAAATTATGTATCAGATACACTCTTATTAATATTCTTTAGTATTCTCTCTAATTAGTAGTAAGACCTTTTGTTTCATAACTATAGCTTTTTATGAATGGATTGTCATCCTCAGTGGATCCAACCCACTGTGGAGTGCCTTTTGGTCATCCTTGCACCAAATCGCACATTGCATAAAGGAAGTCGGCTCGTCCCGTCGATCTCATATATCTTGTATTATTAATAGGATTTAATTTTTGAGGGAATGAGAAACCCTAATTTTTGGCAGCTGTGATTTATTTATAAAGTTAGTTAGGATTTATCTTTTGAGGTAATGAAAAATCCTAATATTTGGAAGTTGTGATTATTTCTATGTAAAATTTGAAAAAAAAATAGTCTTATTTTTGTTATGTATTTATCACAATCAAACCAATCCAATGGAAATGAGGGAGGGTGATTTGCTTATTGTACATAGAACTAGTTTTTGTTGTAATTCATATATTATCTTCATTTTCCTTACAATTAAGGGGTCAACATTCACAAGTTGGATTTTATAAGGAATTTTTAGTATCTTATAATTATGGATTGCATTAACATGATACACTAATAATTATATGTGTTTAAATGAACTAGACCATTGTTAATTTGCATATTTGAACTCCTCCTCAACTTATTTATTACAATACTCTATCATTTTGTAATAATTATATGTGTTTAAATAAACTACACCTTTGTTAATTTGCATATTTGAACTCCTCAACTTATTTATTACATTACTCTATCTTTTTATAGATTTGTATATTATATCTCTCACATGTTTTTAGATATCACTCTATTATGAGACTCTACCATTGCACTTTTTCATTGCACTTTTTTATGAAGGTCTTTTATTTGTTGTAAATAGCATTCACCTCTTGTTTAGGTATTTCTTTATGCTTTTAGGCTTCAAGATTATACATTGCATTAGTTTTGAGCATCTCTCTTCCAACTCTTAGATAAGTCTCTCCCCTACACTTAAATGAAACACTTTAATAATCATATTCTAATGTATCAGACTTCCTTATACTAAGGAAATGTGAGAAATAATTTATTTATTCTTCTTACTTATAGTGTAAATTTGTTTACGCTTTGTTTGATTCTTTTATTTTGGTACGTATATAATATATAAACATACACATACACATATGCACATATTCAAATATTGAGGAGCTTTTTCATTTCTATGAGAGGATGTCTCTAAAATCAAGTCTACCAAAGAGACCCAACATTCTATATTTTTTTTCTTAGTGTTCCCTTCATCCCTCTTTCGAAACTCAAGAGAATTATTCAATAAAAGATAACTATGGTATAGGGACTCCTTTACCATAGTTATTTTTAATTTAATGAATACTTTTCTTTCCTTTTTCATTTCTTGTACGCCAAAAAAAGAGAAAATATTAAACCATAAAAGAGCATGTATTTTGGTGTGTGTGTCTATATGTGTGTGTGAGAGGGAGAGATGTAGTTTGCTTTAATTATCTAAATGACCATATTAATTTATTTGTGAAAGACAATTTTTTTTTGACTTGAATAGATTTTTTATCTACTCTACAAAGTAACAAGTATTTTCACCCATTATTAGTGTGTGACTTGCTCCACAAAGGAAACGTTGTTTAAGTACATTATGTGCATGTTTGATGGTCTATGAAGAAAAGTGTTTTGGTACCCTCAGTTTCAATCTGGCTTAGTCAATAAGGGACATTATTAGTGTGTGACTTGCTCCACAAAGGAAACGTTGTTTAAGTACATTATGTGCATGTTTGATGGTCTATGAAGAAAAGTGTTTTGGTACCCTCAGTTTCAATCTGGCTTAGTCAATAAGGGACAAGGATGTTAAGCCTCAACAAACATGTGATTTTAGTGAACTAATAATTATCACTATAAGAATTAAAAGGGAGAACTAAAAATAAAAGGTTTATTGTAGATAACTAATATTTCTTATGATTTTATAATTATTAAAATGTGTGAGGTTGAATTAAATCAGAATTTAAGATTTATATAAATTTTGAATGAATGAAAATCAAATATAAAAATAAATAAAAAAATAAAATTATAACCATAATTATTTGTAAAATGATATTTTTATGAATATTAAAAAATAAATTTAAAATATACATATTATAATATTAATTATTTTACCAGTGTCATTATCCTTATCATAGTTGATTACTCCCTTATATGTGTATAAGACAAATGAAAGAGGAATCATATATGAAAAATATTACATACTTTTGTTTTGATTATATGAATGTTATAGAGAACCCCTCTCATATTTATTTTCATTATATTTGAGAAATATTTCATACTTTTGTTTTGGTTATGTGAATGTTATAGAAATAATTCTTCTTATATTTATTTTCTATTTAGATTATTTTTATATCAATTAAATTAATCAAATTAAGTTTTTTATATTTTTTGTGATTTATTTGTCATTATATTTTAAGAGAAAATAAATTAATAATTGGATTTGATTGGGTTAATTACTTGATTGACTAATTAGTTTTAGTGACTTAGTTAATTGATTCATTCATTAGTTTTAATTTAATACTTATAATTATTTTCTTATTTATTGACTTGTTTAATGTAAAGAATATGAGATTGTATCATTAAACATATGAAAGTTATTTTTAAGATTTTTTTTTTTTTTTTTCAACAAACTTTTCCATATGTCCAATGCCTAACTTAGAAGAGACATTAAGTCATGAATGTCATGAGGAAAAGCACTTTGAGAACCGACCTAAAAACCTCCTACATAAATTTGAAAGGGCTCAATCACTCAACCAAGCTCATTGGGGTTGTTTGGAGATTATTTTGAGATTACAACATAATGTTGTTCCATTTTTTGTCTCACTATTTGCTCACTCTTTCTCTATGAATATATGTGATTGTGTATGTATATTACTTGCATATTTATGTGTAATTATTTATTCTTTCTATATTTATGTATAACTAGTATATTATAGTTAAATTACATTTGTATTTTTATTTATTCTTTCTATATTTATGTATAGCGAGTATATTATAGTTAAATTACATTTGTATTTCCCTAAAATATATTAGTGGTTAAGTTGTCACTTGTAGCAATCTAGAATGATAATGATATTTTGAAAAATTAAAATAAATATTACATAGATATAACTTCTCTGTGAATCAAATGAAAAATTTGTCATAGAGGAAAATGAAATATTGCTTGAACCAATCCCAAAAGTAAATGCAAAATTAATGAAAAATGAAAGTGAATGAGAGTTTGAGAAAAATAATAAGACTTATGTTTTCTATGATGATGATGATTAACTTCCACTCACACCACTTGGTCTATAGAAGCTTAACAAGTTAAGAGATTACTTCAATTTCTATAAAATTGTATTTCTATGTTCAAAAATCAATGAGAGAAGTGTTTAAGAACACCATAGTTTTGATGACTTAGGAGATTAGGAATGTGGATAATGCCTAAAATATTTTTAAATTGGGATCTAATATAGGTATAGGAAGAACAATCCAAGAATAAGTGTTTTTCAACTTCTACCTTCTTAATGTCGCAAAGGAGACAAATTCTCTCATCCCATGATGTTTTGGGAATTATCCAACAACTAATTTGACTACATGAAAGTGCTTCCTATACACTTACACAAAGTATGTATTGAATTCAGGGCTAGCCAAATATTTAAAGCACACCGAGCAGAATTGAAATTTGTTTTTAAAAAAAAGCCAAATTTGAGGCCAATTTAACCTATGTGTAGCTGTCCATAGCTTTTCTGCATGATTCCCTTTGCCATTATGTGATAGTTTTCCAGTTTATCTCTCTACATGAGTGAAGTACATACCTTCCATGCACCGTTAGTCTCCACCTCTCTAAAACCCTTTATTTTCTTGTTTCTATCTACTAGGGTTTCTGTGGAGAAATGCCTTTGTTCCCCATTTTGCAATTGAGAGTCTGCTTTACTTAGCGTCATTTGCGCCCTCTTCTCTGCGCAAATCTTCGAGTAACCCTCTCTACCCTCGCCTCTACTCTTTGTGAAAGCACTGCATTCAAGATTCAGACTACGTCGAGCATCCAATCAAAGAATGTCTTCGCTAGTGCATGTATTTTCCTTTGCCTTGCCATCCGAAGTGTGGCATTATAAGGAAAACAGGCATCATCTTCTAGGGATAGAAACAGTTACTCAAATATGAAGAGTGGCGCAGCATGAAATCGTGGCTCCTGGATATTATGAGGCTCGCTCTTGAGGGTTGTTTTGCGTTATTATGGTGCGTACCATCAAACATCTTAACGGGAGTGGATTTCCTAGTCGTTTTCCTCATTTTCTATCGCCTGCTCTGTACTCGGATCTAGACATATCATTGTCGTCTCCCTTCTCACAGCTGAATTTTGTTGAAAAATTCACCCTCGTCTTTTCATCCGACGACAACTTCACCCTCCATTAGGGTTCAAAAAATCGCTCGCAGATTAATACCATAGGAAAACGCCTCCACTGTCCATGCTTCTAGATGACTCCAACAATCTTCTCCTCACAAACAATTCATTAGAATTTGTGTGGGGCAATCCCGAACAATAGTTGATTGACTCCCTCTATTGCATTCCATCAAAATTCAGAGCGAATTCCTCCTAGGGCACGGGAAGAGATATGTGAGTTGGAAAAACATAAAACGTGCATATATCCTACACGAGAGCTTTGTACTTTTATATTGGAAGTGATACAATAAAAGAGCAATCGAACTACGATTGAGTCTTTAGATCTTCTTGGATTCTTGGTGAAAATATTTAGATATAAACGATTGAGAGTATTCTAGCCAAGTTGTTCTCCCTGCGAGTATATGGAAACGGATTTGGTCTATTCTTCACATTAAATGTTGTAGTGACTCACCAACAATTAGGGCTTCATAGTTGAATTGGATCCTTATGGCATGGGATGGTAGTAGTCCTCAAAGTAGAAGTGTTGGTAGGGAGACTCGGTGTAGTTCCTTCATTCATTAGATTCTGTTGTATTGATTGAGCTACGTGATAGCTAAAAACACATAATACATCTATTGATCTTCTAGATCAAGTTACATAAGGAAGACTTAAGGTGATACTAACCTTGGCTACTTCCAACCACATATTTGGTATACATTTATTCATTATGGTTTGATAATTATTATGTTTTTTTTTTTTATCTGTAAACTAGTACATTTTAAAGGGCGAAGTTGCAAGAAACCCTTGAGGTCTAAGTCAATCTCAAAATGGTTCAAGTTGAAGAATTGTTATATTTATTGAACACTCTAATCCTCTATTCTATGGACAATATAATCACCACTCAAAAAGAAACTATGTAGTCTATTGTAACATGCTCACAAGTTTCACAAGCCAAAGCAACAATACTTCAAACTTGGAATCAACTTCTTCATAGTGTACATGAGGAAAAGAATCTTCAACATTGTGAACTGGTCCTTATTCAGAGCAGCCATGTTTTTGAAGAAGATGATAATGTCTGATTCAGATCAACAACTAAAACATCAACAACTCGGTGAGACGGCCCCACATTCAAATATAGATGAATTTCAACTTTCTCTTTCCAAGAAAATCATCAAACCTTGGGAAGAAATCATAAATAACAAGAACAACTAGTATTGTATATGAAAATGATGTCACTTTTCATAATCCATATTTTGCCAAACCGATCTAGTTGTAGAGTGTTGGATTGCTTCAAGAAAGTTGGCATTCATCTACTCCATTTCAAGAGAAGATTTCGATATGCCAGTGATTTGGCCACATGGAATATGAGTTCTTTGATCTTCATCCTTGTGATCATTGCAGAAGGAACAATCATCCTTCAAACAAATGTTCTAACATCAAGAAATATGCAAGAGTAAAGAACCACTATGGGTGGACGAATTCTTGGTGATGGTCATCAATAGTCAAGAAAATATCTTAGTCATACCATATAATTCACTTTTGATTATTAATTATCTTGCAGTGGAAGTATTTGCATCTTTTCACCTTGAACATGACAGTTGAGAACAACATCAGTGGTTGACAATCGAGCTTGAGAAATAAGAAGTGAGCCTGACAAGAGAGTGTGATTGGTTTATGGTTTTCCTTAAACCACCACTCAGTAGAAGACTTACAGCTTATTCTAGTCATTCAATTTGTGGTTTTCCTTAAACGTTAAATTAGTAGAAGAATTTCAACTTCTACTACAGGACAATTATGGTCATCTTTAAACCAACATTCAAGAGCACTTCAAATTGGAAGAAGACATCAAATTTTTCGAGAACCATTGTGCCTCGAGAAGATTTCCAAAGTTTGTGGTCATCCTTAAACCACAAGATTGGTTTGTCGTCTTCCTTAAACCAACACCACCATTTAGTAGAATACATAAACTTCTACTAGCCATTCAGTTTGTGGTCATCCCAAAACCACTATATTTAGAGAGCACATTCAGCCATCAACAATTGCACACTTCCATATTTCAGCTGCCCACTTTTAGATATTATCTCTCACCTTCGACTCACATAAACCCCTTGGGATTAAGGGGGGGAATTTTGGAAACGTAATCCATTATGGTTTCTTGGAGAAATAATATGAAGCGTCACAATATGTAAGCGATCATTAGGAGACCAATAGACATATTGGAATACAAATCCAAGGGTCACATCATTTTACTTATACATGTATCATATTGATCAAAAATAAACTTTCACGCTTATATAAATCGTGTGTCCAACATAAATAATAAGGTAATACACAATTCACTTTGGCTCTACTCTCCGGAGGAGGCATGGTTCTACCATTGAGAAGTAATTAAAATTCGATGTAATTTCAAAAATTTATAAATGTGGGGAATCTACCAATGGAGCTATCGAACTCACTGTAGAGCACTACAAATGGGGCAGTCTTGGAAGACAAGTGAACACTTGTGCTTGTCAGAGAGTTTGGATGCATTGAATCAAGTGGAATAATGAAAATTTGTTTGGTAAATTGTTTTCATTTTACTTACCCTAGTGTGCCCGACAACATAGATACATGTTGAGGTGTCATATTCATGCACACCAAATCACTTTGTTGGGTACTTACATTTTATTTTATAATGGATAATGATGCACCCTAATTTTGAAGCAACAACACATCGATATGGTGTGCACATCACGTTGTTTTTACCTTCTAGGTGTAATGATAAAAAAAACCCTACAAAAGCCTCTGGTTGCTCACCTCCACTAACAAACTTCATTATAAACAGAGAAGGGATAATTTTTTCGGGGAGGTTATGTAAAAAACCTTCCCTACAAGGTTTTCTCCTTGTAGTGAAGAAAATATCTCAACGTCATAATGTGATAAACAAAACCTATTATTGCACTGTGATTAGCATAACCCAATGTTGCAATGTGACAAACATAACTCGACGTTGCTATGTGTCAAACAAAAACTAACATTGCAATGTGACAAACTAAACCTAACATCATGATGTGACAAACATGTCCTCACAACAAAATAAAAAATAACCCTTCACCAATGTCACATTGCAATGGAAGTCAACCATAGTAAACAATAGTATACCATGGTCAACCATAGTCAACTATACCCTTCCATGGGTAACAATAGACAACCATAGTTTACCATGGTGAAAATGGTCATACATAGTCTACATGGTCAATTATGTCAACATGGTTGACCATGGTCAACCATAAACAACATGGTTAACCATGTTCAATAATATTCAACATGGTTAACAATAGTCAACCATCATCAACATGGTTGACCATGGTCATCCATAGACAACATGGTTCACCATGTTCAAAAATAACCAACATGGTTGATGATGTTGACCAAACATAGTCAATCATGGTCGTCTATAGTCAATCATAGTAAACCATGATTACCCATTGTCATACTATAAATCTCTTCCTTTGCTCAACTCCCTTACCAAAAAACAGTTGCAGCTTACATGCACCATCACACTATATCTCTATCTTTCTATCTCTTACATATTTATACCTAAAAATAGGGCCAAGCCCTTTACAAAAGTGGACGAAGTGTCCCCCAAAACCTATGGCAAAAGTGGATAAAATGTCTCCTAACCCCACTATTTATAACCATTTTCCTCCTTCTACGCACTTCTTCGTTGCGCATCCTTTTGTCGTACTCCTTGGCATCCACTCCCGTCACACATTCTGGTCCATCTTCTGATTCTCTTCTTCCCTTCAACTTCCTTTTGGCAGAAATTCCAAAACTTATCCAAAATTCCTCTCCAACAACCATGCTATGATCTACTAGTCATAGGGTTTCGACATGTGTCCTTTGTGTTTACAGAGTACTTTCAAACGAGAGTGATAACATTTTCCAAGATAATGTCGATGACGCTGTCGTTGATTTATACAATTGACTAGCTTATAATCGTATTTGGTTCTTTTTTTTTTATAGCTTGAAAACTAACATTAATTTTATGGTTTTCACACAAGTTTACTGTACCTTTGGGGTACAAACTATTTGCAGTTTAGCATGTTCATTGGTCACTTGAATTCCAGGGTAAGGAACGACTTTGTTTATATTTATAATATGTAGTTTTAAGTTTTGTTCTTATACTAGCACAGTCGCTAACTCGTGGCTGGTGAACGTCGAAAGGCTTACAGTTGAGGAAATCCGAGGTAGAGGAAACACATGTGATAGCATGGAAACGTGGCTTGTCTAATACGTGTAATTTCCAAGAATGAAGTTGAAGGAGTGCCTCCTAAACGTGGTAATCTCAAAGGTTAATTATTTAAACGTGGCAATCATATGATGTTACAGTAATTTCTTAATATGATTAGGTAAATGTTAAAAAGTAAACAGGTTAACTGATGACTCATTGATTTTGGAGGACGACTAAGAATATACCGGCATCTTCAGTGTGTAGCCATCAGATTATAATTTAAGATTAAAAGATCATTAATTGTGCCCATCTCCAATAGATATATGTCTTTCGGCGTAATAAAAGTCATACGTTCTTAACTAATTTTGGTTACAATTTCTATACAGGTTTGTTGGAACCCTTGGGGAGAATTCGATTCCACCAGGCCGTCGTTACCAGGTACTGTAATCCTGGATCTTACCCATGTAGGTTAAAATAAATATCTTTTCCAAGATCATGCACGTGAATTAAGCAGTAATGCTGAGTTTAGGTGTCCCGCTACAAAGGTTAGGTGACATTGTTTATCTCCATACCTGGGAGATAAACATGAACTCATTGTTTATCTTCTTCTAAGATAAATATCCAAAATACAATTTATATTATTAAAGATAAATATCCAAAATACAATTTATATTATTAAAGCAACCACTTTTTACATATAAATTTATTTTAAACTACTAGCATTATATACATTTCCCTTCTAGTTTTAGTCCATGGGTCAATGGTTTTTGTTTGATATAAGGGTTTATATTTAGTCCTTTATTTTTTCCTTAAACCTAAATGAAAGAGTCGATGGCTTCACGAGGTCTCTCTTAAATTATTACCATATTTTTATAGTGGTATGTCTTGAGATGACATTCAGGTTTTAATATCTCATTATATTGTGTTAAACTTTGGGTCCTTCTTTTACTCTTATATATTATTATTATTATCTTTGCAACATATTTTGCATTGAATGACTTTTTAGTTACAAATTCTACATTTGTTATTATAGTTTTAATTATCTTTTTACTTTTCATAGTATATGCTACTCAACAGATATTCTTATATATTTTTAAGCAATTGTTTTGAAATGAAGTCAATGCACAAAAGAACATATTTTGCATTGAATGACTTTTTAGTTACAAATTCTACATTTGTTATTATAGTTTTGATTATCTTTTTACTTTTCATAGTATATGCTACTCAACAGATATTCTTATATATTTTTGATCAATTGTTTTGAAATGAAATCAATGCACAAAAGAGTATAATAAATATAAACAAGTCTGAAATAGTTACAAATTCTACATTTGTTATTATAGTTTTGATTATCTTTTTACTTTTCATAGTATATGCTACTCAACAGATATTCTTATATATTTTTGAGCAATTGTTTTGAAATGAAGTCAATGCACAAAAGAGTATAATAAATATAAACAAGTCTGAAATATTTTATTTTGTTTATTTTGTATGTAGAATATATTTTTTTAGTAATAAATTATTATTATTAAAATATATATTATTTTGAAATTTTATTATTAATTATTTTTATATCAAAATTTAAATAATTAAAATGTATAGAACTTTGATCATGAAAAACTCAAACTACCCTGAAAATCTGAACCAATTCATATAAAACTCAAACTACCCTGAAAATATTACCCGATTCATGTAAAACTCAAACTACCCTGAAAATATTACCCGATTCAAGCCCAAACCAATCTGTTTGCTCCAGAATTTAGTACACAATGTTCTTATGTCATTAGTGTCGTTCTACTTATGCCCTCATGTCTGCGTTTAGATGGGCCTGCTCGCATTCCAATGCGTTAACTATAGCTATATATATTATTTATTTTATATAGCAAGTAAGTGTATTTGTTGGGTCACTCTTTGTAAGGGAACAAAGTGTAGGCCACTGATGTATAGCTCTAATTTTGCATTGGTAAACCTGCACTTTGTGAGAATAAATCAATCTCAGGATTCTCTAGTAGCAAAAACTACCATATTCTATGAAGTTAACTTGTTCGACATAGAGCGGTCCTATCAATATCATAGAGCATCTCATGAACTTTTGCAGAGGACTGAACCAGGCTTTTATTCTAACTTTAGTTTTTAGAATTTAGAGCAAGCAAGGCAATGCTCTGTAGTTAATGTATATATATGGTAGAAGGCCGAACTAGGGAATGAACGTATAGATGTTTGAACGTCGTAAATTTTCAAGTTCTACAAATATATTTTGAGGAACGATGGACGAATTTCATGGTGATCCCTTAGAACGGCTTTGCAAGGAAGTATTTGCCAGAGTGTTGTCACTGCTGGATGCTGCAAGTCTTGCAAGGGGTGTATCACTCTCCAGAAAGTGGAAATTTGTTGCTGAATCTCACAATCTCTGGCAAAATCATTGCCTAGAGCTATGGAAAGACAAATGCATCGTCAGAACCAGATCTCTCCATGAAATTAAATCGAGCATTCGAGCCTACTGTCTCACTCTTGATGAAGGCCGCCGGGTATGTTATTTACAGTACGAGTGATGTATTATTTTAATAAATACGCTCGCATTTATTCAAAAACCCTAATTTGAAGAACAGCAGTCGGTAATTAAAACTAACCCTAGAGAGTAATAAGTTATTGAGACGGTTTAATGGATTCTCGGGGAATTAAGTACTATTTCTACTCAGGCTGCAATGTTTTGGGACTGTAATTGCAGACACTAATCACGATAGATGATCTGTGCTCATACTCGTGAAATTTCTGGTACAAAATGGTAAGTGCGTATGGAAAATATATAATATTTAACTTGTACATCCAATAGATATTTCTATAGGGTCCCTAGACGGCTGAGGACACAAAAAAATCTATATTATGGATAATGTGTACATCCAATAATATTTGTAAGTCATAATCACTTTTAGGAACTGTCATAAAACTCTGCCAGGAATTTTGAAGTGGCAGGTTTCTATCCAAAATCTTGGCAAGGTTCTCATCCAAACTTTATCATTTCGAAGTTCTAAGTAACTGTCAGAAGGCCTTATAGTCTCCATGGACAAAGCTGAGGACACCAAGATTCTACCGTTTCGGTACCGAAAGCGGGCCGTCCGTCACCCGAATACCGATTGAAGTTTCTAGTCATCGGAGAGCCAGGCCACAATGTCTACAGTTGACTGTGTGGCTTGGCTCTTCGATGACCCGAATCTACAATCGGGTCACGGTCAGGGCCGACAGCGTGCATAAGAATGAATTTTTGTTCCTAATGCGGGTGCAAGGAAGGAAGGAAAATGATATAATTGTTGAAATGAATATTGCAGGAAGCGGGGAGCTACTGGGTGAACTGTGATCCATATTGGCGTGGGCTTCTTCCAATGCGGAGATACTTCCCCTCAAGTACATGAAAAGAAGTCCTTAACTACGGTTTGTGTACGAATAAACCAGTGGTCCCTTTTAAAAGTCTCACGTACTTCCTGTTGGGGATGGAGAATGGAGGACTTCATGGTTGTCTACGAGACATCGCATCCCAATGAAAGTTGTCGAGCATGAGCGACTGTTGCTGGCGATTGATTAAAATTTCAATTTGTATGACTACCCTTGTTTTTGTTGCAACAACTTCAGTGACCTAACTCGTATGCCGCAGATAAAATTCAAGGAAAAATACCTACTGAATTGAATGAACACTATAACGACCATGGCTGGAGGATAAAGAATAGATAACGACCATGCAAGAAGGATACAGGATAAAGAGTAGATAGTGAAAAAACAAAGTCTGGGGACGGAGAGTCATTCTTATTTTACATTTGATGTGATATTTATGATTGTCGTACTGTATTTGGTATAGTTGTTGCAACAACTTCGGTGACTTACCCCGTAACAGCATAACAGCATATACTAGCACAGCCACAAAGTGGCTGGTGAACATCGACTCCCTCCCTCCCTGACAGTTGAAATGCACATAGAGTTGAAATGCACACAGAGGAAATCTAAAAGTTAATTTCAAATGTGGTAATTTTAAAGGTTAATCAGTTAAAGTGATCATATGGTGGTACAGTAATTTCTTAATATGATTAGGTAAATGTTAAAGGTTAACTGATGCATTCAAAAATACAAGTTATGAAGAGTAAATTGATTTGGGAGGACGACTAAGAATATGCCAGCATCTTCAATTGTTAGCCATCATATTAGAATTTTAGATTAAAAAGTGATTAATTGTGCCCATCTCCAATAGGTATACGCCTTTGGCTTAAAAATCCAAGAAATAAAATTCAAGACAGGATTCAAGGAAAAATACCCATGGAATTGAATAAGCAATATAGCCACAATGGTTAGAGAATAACGAATAGATGGTGAAAAAACAAATTCTGTAGATAGTAGATAGAGAGTTATATTTTTATTCTAAGTTTTTATATGATATTTATGATTTTCTTAATTTAGTTTTATATGATATTTATGATTGTTTTAATTTACTTGGTATATCATACTACTTAAACATAGATTAATTTATGTTGTTAATTGACTTTAATTTGAGCGGTTGGGTGGATTTGTTATTTTCTATAAGGAGATTGAGCTCATAAAAATATATTGTTAAAATGACTTCAAAAGGAGATTGAGCTCTTAAAAATATATCGTTAAAATGACTTCAAACATGGTTGTTGATTGTATTTTAAGCATATATTAATTTATGTTGTTGTTAATTAGGTTTAATTTGAGTGGTTAGATGGAATTGTTATCTTCTATATGGAGATTGAACTCATAAAAATATATTGTTATAATGACTTCAAACTTTATTACTAATTGTATTCTAAAGATTCTAAACTTTACCTTGAATACTATTTTTAAAATGAAAAAAAATTACTTAAACTTTACTTTGAATACTATTTTTAAAATGAAAAAAATACTTAATTCCTACCAAATTTTTTTAAATATTTCAAATTAAACCATTTAAATAATACATTTTAGTTTTTTTTTTTTTTTAGATATTTCAAATTAAACCATTTAAATCCGTACAGATTACATGTTCCTTTTGGATGTTAAAACCACACGCGTAGACACATTTTACAGAGGTAGAGACTTATTCGTAGAGACCTTTTAAGAGGACTTATTGAATAGTTAAAAGTCACATGAGAGA
Source organism: Picea engelmannii (assembly GCA_009831015.1). NCBI lineage: Eukaryota > Viridiplantae > Streptophyta > Pinopsida > Pinales > Pinaceae > Picea > Picea engelmannii. Next base: position 985,056 of record ML778364.1, read on the forward strand.
AATACTTGAAAGGCTAAAAGCCATAAGACAGCAATTTTATTTCGCATGAAGTTGTCATAGTCTACAGGGATCATGCTCCGACCTCCCATCAAAACCGGGGAGCACTTAACACCGAAGGTAGATAGGTGGGGCTTGTAGGTGTTTTAAAATAAACACACGAGGGATTTTTAAGTTCCTTAAGCTGGTTTCTCGTTTCCCATCATACAGTTGAAACCTAAGTGTTAAGTTAGAGAAATATCTCAATGCAATATAAGGGTAAGAATATAAGGGTAGTTTTAAAGTGCTAGGGTGTTTAGGTGTGTTTTGTGATTTAGGGTAGTTTTAAAGTGTAGAGGTGTTTTGTGTTTTTTTGTGATTAAGGATAGTTTTAAAGTATTACAAGAGTTTTGTGTGATTTGTTATGAGTAGTTTATGTAACGACTCTTGATTATTAATTATAATTAGTTTAATAATATAATCCTAAAAATTGTTTCTTATATAATGTTAACTAAATTAATTATCATTAATTGATTGTTCATAATTGTTAATGGTTATTTAATTATTAATCAACTCTTAATTATGTGAGTAAAGAATTAAAAGGGTTGATAATTTAATTTATTAAAACTTACGTATAAGAGTGGGATAACAAACATTAAATAAAGGATAAGAAACATTAATAAATGGGATAAGATATTTAATAAATGGGATAAGATATTTAATAATGGGATAAGATATTAGGTAAGGGAGTAAATGAAGGGAAGTCGGTGAAGGAGGGATAAGGGAGGGAAAGGAGTTTGGGGGGAGGATTATTCTACGGGAGTTGGGGATGAATTTTGGAGCGGGGGATTGACAGAGTGAAATTTGGATTGGAATTGACACAATGCACCGGGGGTTTGCTGGGGGTTTTGGGCACGGAGGGCTAGGATATCCGTTGATATCCTAGGGCTAGGAGCTAACTAGTCGACAGGGAGGTCGGTTTTGGGTAGTGTTCTAAAGAAGCGGGAAGGAGGCAAACGACGAGCAAATAGTAGCATCAGGTTCAGGTAAGAATTATGCATTGTTTTGAATTAATTTGTTATTAAATCTTATTATATTGACGAAATTGCATACGAATGAGTTAAATTAGTAAAATTTCTTGAATGTTACAGAAGTTACTGTTA
>ML778364.1:998801-1025557 GCA_009831015.1 Picea engelmannii
AATTTTTTCATCTTATTTAATTTCTAAAGATAATTATAAGGATTTAATAGTTAATATGATAAATCACTAACATTTATGCCCCTTTCCTTGAAGCCCCCTATTATGGTTTAAGTATATTATTTTGATTATTTAATCTAGCTTTGACTCCTTACATCATTAATGTGAAGTCCTTACGATGTATTTTGAATTTCTTACGATGTATTTTGTAGTATTTTACTTCATCTGCCCTTTGTTGATAACTATTATCATATAAAATTCTATCCCGATTTCTTTATAGTCCACATAGCATTGTGCAACATATTGCATTATACTATTAATAAAGTTAGTTAGGATTTAACTTTAGAGGTTTTGAGAAAAGGGGTTAATAAAGTTAGTTAGGATTTAATCTTTAAGATAATGAGAAACCTTAATCTTTGAAATTTGTGTTTTATTTATAAGTAAAATCTAAAAAAATTGTGTTTTATTTATAAGTAAAATTTTAAAAAAATTAATCTTAATTTTTTTAATGTACTTATTACAATCAAACCAATCTAATGGCAATGGAGGAGGGTGATTTCAATCAAAATTTTCTATGTTTATCTAAATATCTAAAACATTAACATTAAATATCCATTCCTCTTTTGGTGCACAAAACTAGCTTTTTTGTTGTAATGCATGTATTAGCTTCATTTTCCTTACAATGAGAGGTCAACATTCACAAGTTGACTTTTCTAAGGAATCTTTTGTAACTTATAATTATGGATTTCATTCCTCTAGTAATACACATAACTAACTTTTGTTGTAATGCATATATTAGCTTCATTTTCCTTACAGCAAGGGGTCAACATTCACAAGTTGACTTGATTTTGTTGTAATGCATGTATTAGATTCATTTTTCTTTCAACATTCACAAATTGACTTGACTTTTGTAAGGAATCTTTTGTAACTTATAATTATGGATTAAATTTACATCATACTTTAATAATTATGTGTTTAAATAAACTACATGTTTGCTAATTTGCATATTTGAAGTCTTCTTCAATTTACTTACTACATTATTCTATGGTTTTGTATATTAGTATATTATATCTCTTGCATGTTTTTAGATATCATTTTATATGTGACTCTATTATGGTATTTATTTAAGAATGTCTTGCATTTTTTGTCAATAATATTCACCTTTTGTTTAGGTATTGTTTTTATGCTTTTAGACTTCGAAATTGTATATTGCGCTTAGAAAATTCTCTCCCCTACACCTAAATGAAACATTTTAATAATCATATATTCTAATGTATGATACTTCCTTATACTAAGGAAATGCGAGACATAATCTATTTCTTCTTCTTACTTATAGTGTAAATTTGTTTGCACTTTGTTTGATTATTTTATTTTGGTATTTATATAATATATAAACATATACATACACACATATGCACATCTCCACATCTCCAAATATTGAGGAACTAGTTGATTTATATGAGAGAATGTCTCTAAACTCAAGTATACCAAGGAGACCCAACATTCTATATTTTTTTTCTTAGTGTTCCCTTCTTCCCTCTTCTAAAATTCAAGAGAATTATTCAATAAAAAATAATCATAGTAGAGGGAATCATTCATTCACCAAGGCATTGAATGAATACTTTTTTCACCTTTCTCATTTCTTGTACTAAAAAAGAAAGATAAAATATCAAACCATAAAAGAACATGTATTTTGGTGTGTGTATGCATGTGTGTGTGAGATGTAGTTTGCTTTAATTCTCTGAATGAACATATTAATTTATTTGTGAAAGAAAAACTTGTTTGACTTAATAGATTTGTGATCTACTCTATAAAATAAAAAGTATTTTGACACATTATTGGTGTGTGACTTGCTCCACAAAGGAAATTTTGTTTAAGAACATTATGAGCATATTAGATGGTCTGAAGTGTTTTAGTACCCTCAATTTCAATTTAGCTTGGTCCATAAAGGGCAAGGATGTTATCCCTCAACAAGCATGTGATTTTAGTGAACTAGTAATTGCTATTATAAGAATTAAAGGAAAAAACTAGAAATAAATGTTTTATTGTAGATAGTGAATATTTCCTATAACTTCATAATTATTAAAATGTCATATTGAATTAAATCAAAATTTCATATTAATAAAAATACTGAATAAATAAAAATCAAATATAAAGAGAAAGAAAAAAAAAGATCATAACAATATTTATTTGTAAAATAATATTTTTATGAATATTAATTTTTTTTTAAAATATTCTTATTATAAAATTAATTATTCTACCAATATCATTATCATGATCTCTCTATATATAAATATATAACAAGAATCAAAATATATATAAGAAGAATAAAAAAGAATCAAAGATAAATTATATTTGAAAAATATTCCATATTTGTGTTTTGATTATGTGAATGTTATAGAAAATCCCTCCCATATTTATTTTCTATATATAAGGGAATTATATTTGAAAAAAATTCCATACTTCTTTTTTGTTTGTTATGTGAATGTTATAGAAAGAATCCCTCTCATATTTATTTTTTATCGAGATTTTTTTTTCACATTAAGTTTTTTATATTTTTTTTGTAATTTATACATTATTTTAAGAGAAAATAAATTAATAGTTGAATTTAAGTCATTACATTTGAAGAGAAAATAAACTATAATTAAATTTGATTGAGTTTTTTGATTGATTGATGAATAGTTTTACTAAGTTAGTTAATTGATTGATTCATTAATTTTCATTTAATACTGATAATTATTTTCTTATTTACTTGTTTTTTAATGTAAAGCGCATGAGATTGCACCATTGGTCATATAAAGGTTTTTTTTAGGGTTTTTTTTTCCAAGGAACTCTTTATAGTAAACTTTTGGGCACTTCCATATCTTCATGCGCTGTCAGCGCTTACCTCCAGAATTTGCTCCAGCGCATACCTTCAGATTTCACAGTTAGCCTGCCAGCGCGAACCCTCAGTTTTAGTAAGGTAATAAATGAGCCCCGTTTGTTGTGTCATTTGTTTTTTTTTTATCATTGACTTTTTTTTACAATCCAATTTAAATGGTAATCCTTTGATTTCAGCCTCTCAGGGTAAACCATCGATCACCTTCTTACCAATGATTGTATGAGAAGCTCCCTTAAAAACTGACCTGTTATTAGCTGTTATTTAATTTTGGTTCTCTTAACCTCGTTAATTTTTCATTCCTGAATATTATTAAAAGTGTCATTTTAATTATGCGATCGATATAGGGTCATTTGAAATATGATGTAATCTTTATATTGACTTCTTTAACATTAATTATTATTTTTATTTATTGTCATTATAATATTGACATTGTCATCCCAATTATTGCCCCTTAGTTTTTGTCATTTAACAAATTACCATTTATAGGTTGACTTTCTTAATTATGATGTATAACTGTTATTTCAATTTAGGTCACCTCTATTATGATGAAATCCATACATCGACTTTTTCAATTTGATTTTATCCCTACTTATCATCATAATATTGGCAGTTGACATTCCAAGCATTACCCTTTTAAATTATGGCCATTTGACATTATATTATTTACAAGTTGCCATTCTTAATTTGATGTATATTGTTATTTAAGTTAATGTCACATGTAGTTATGAGGTAATTTCCATATATAGACCTCCTTAATTGAGGATTATCTTAACTTAGTGTCAATAGTAATATGGATAGTTCGTCATTGTCATTTTAAATGTCCTTATATTATAAGAATGCTTTTTAAAAAAAATCATGCTGTACCTTGCATTTCAATGGATGATTCCTACAATCAGTATGCTATTCTCATATAGAGACATCTTCAATTAATTGCTATATTTAATCGTGGTATTTTAATATTGATAGTTGGTCATATCCAATAATGCCCTGGTTAACCTTCGTCCTTAAATTGATTGTTGTAGAATGCCATTTTAATTTATGACGTATGTTATTATTTTTCAATTGATATCACCTATAAATATGAGGTCATTTTAGTGCATTCATATCGGACCTTAGTGAATGATTTTATCTTGTAAGGTTATTATGAAATTAGTAGTTGTAGCATATAAGAGGTATGATAACTGTAAAATCATGGTCCGGAATGCGACACACATGATAGATAGTTAACGTTTCATGACAGTGATATTGTAATTTTTAATTATTGATTAATAACCATGCGTGGTGCGATAACCTGGATTTACGTACCTTAAATTACCCCCAGTCAGTATATTAGGGTGGTTGTTCTTTTAATTTAATGTTGAACTTGGGTGTTCGTGGTCGGAGTCCAGTTGTCACGCGCCTTCCGTAAGGGAAGTATTGTTCTTCTTATTTATGATGTACTTGATTGTCTTCAGTTAGTTGCTTGGTCTGTTGTGTCGGGTGGGATGTAGACACCTCCATGTTCCTCAGAACAGTCGCCATCCCTGAGACCTTAAATGGTTAAAATCGATGGGAACCTGGGCTTGAGCGTTGATTATGTGTTTTGGAGGTCCTAACCTTGCAGGGTAGGACGGGCGGGTGGTCAGTTTACTTTTGTCGCTAAATGTCTGCGTTGTGCACCTCTGCCTATGGTTGTATTTGTTGCAGTTTCTCGTTGAGGTCTTCAGTCTTCTTGTGCTGAACTTCGTGGTTGAGTCTTGTTGTTTGTTGAGTGGCGTCGTACAGTTCAGTATGTTGCTACTTCTACATGCGCGCACACACCTTTAAAAAAAAAAAAAAAAATTTGCACCTGTTACTAGAATGGTTGTCGTAACGACGCAGTTCTTTACATATGGATAATAGAGATTCAAAACTTACCAATGTAATAAGGAATGCAATGAGTAAAAACACTCTAGGGATCAATTTAAAGACCTTTTACATGAACTTCAAACCACTCAACCTAGCCCATTGGACTTATATGAAAGTTATTTTGAGGTTATGACATAATATTGATTTTTTTTTGTCTCAATATTTAGTCACTCTTTCTCTATGAATCTATGTTATCATATATGTATATTACTTGTAGATGGTGTGTAATTATTTATTCTTTCTATATTTGATGTATAATCGGTATATTCTAGTTAAACTACATTTGTACTTCCCTAGAATATATTAGTGGTTAGGTTATTTCTTATACTAATCTAGAATGATAATGATATTTTGAAAAAGAAGAAAAAAATGTTGTCACTTATATTAATCTAGAATGATAATGATATTTTGAAAAAGAAAAAAATAAATTACATAGATGAATAAGGAAATACAAAATTTATAAGAAAAAAGAGATAAAAATAATTTTATAGATTATGCTTAAAGGAATAACTTCTCTCTTATGGAAGCCACTACCCTATTTTTCATAGAATCAAATGAAAGATTCTTCATGGAGGCAAATTAAATAGTCTTTAAAACAATTCCAAGAGAGTAATTGCAAAATTAATGAGAATTTGAGAAAAATAATAAGACTTATGCTTTTTATGATGATGAAGATTAGAGTCCATTGGTTTATAGAACTTTATGAATTTAAAAGATTGTTATTTCTATGTTCCAAGATCACCATAGTTTTGATGACTTAGCTAATACACGTATTTACCTTTGCCTTCCCATACTAAGTTCCCATACTAAGTGTGAAATTATCTGAAGGTAAACAAGCATCGCCTCGCCTTGTAGAAACAGTTATCCAACTTGAATTCCTCAACCAAAGGAAATAGTCTTTGAATGTGACCTGCGCTCATGTAAACAGTTGCGATTACCAAATTACTCAAATATGAAGAGTGGCGCGGCATGAAATTGTGGCTCCCGGATATTATGAGGCTCGCTCTTGAGGGTTGTTTTGCATTATTATGGTGCGTACCATAAAAAATCTTAACGGGAGTGGATTTCCTAGTCGTTTTCCTCATTATCCATCGCCTGTTCTGTACTCGGATCTAGACATATCCTGGTCGTCTCCCTTTTCACACGTGAATTTTGTTGAAAAATTCACCCTCGTCTTTTCATCCGACGAGAACTTCACCCTCCATCAGGGTCCACAAAATCGCTGGGAGATTAATACCACAGGAAAACGTCTCCACAGTCCATGCTTCTAGATGACTCCGACAATCTGCTCCTCACAAACAATCCATTAGAATTTGTGTGGGGTAATCCCGCACAATAGTTGATCGACTCCCTTTATTGCATTCCATAAAACTTCAGCGCGAATTCCTCCTCAGCCTCCTCAGGGCACGGGAAGAGATATGTGAGTTAGAAAAACATAAAACGTGCATATATCCTACACCAAATCTTTTTTCTGTTGTATTGGAAGGGATACAATAAAAGAACAATCGAACTAGAATTGAATCTTTAGATCTTCTTGGATTCTTGGTGAAAATATTTAGAGATAAACGATTGAGAATATTCTCGCCAAGTTGTTATCCCTGTGAATATATGTAAACCGATTTGGTCTATTCTTCACATTAGATGTTGGAGTGACTCGCGAGCAATTAGGGTTTCATAGTTGAATTTGGATCCATCTAGCATGGGATGGTAAGCTCAAAGTAGAAGTGTTTGCACGAAGATTGGGTGTAGTTCCTTCATTCATTAGATTCTAGGTAACATAGAAACGTTAATCTTCTTCAAAGTTATTCGAGTCATCGTCCCACTCAGTTGTATTGATTGAGCTACGTGATGGCTAGCAACACATAATATATCTATTGATCATCTAGATCAAGTTACATAAGGAAGACTCAAGATGATACTAATGTTGGCGACTTCCAACGAAAGATTTGGTATACATCTATTTATTATGGTTTGATCTTTATTATGTTTTTTTTATTCTCATATGTAAACATGTGTATTTTCGAATCTGACACCCTTCATTTGTTGTTTTCATTGTTGAGTATGATATTTAAAGGGTGGAGTTGTAAGAAACCCTTGAGGTTTAAGACAATGTCATTGAACACTCTAATCTATGGACAATATAGTCACCATTTACAAAGAAACTTTGTACTTTATTGTAACATGCTCACAAGTTTCGCAAGCCAAAACAACCATACATCAAACTTAGAATCAACTTCTTCACGATGCACTTGAGCAAAATAATCTTCGACAACATTATGACTTCAGAGCAGCCATGTTTTTGAAGAAGATGATCAAGTGCAACAACTCAATGAGATGGACCAGATGAATATGATGTTCAACTTTCTCTCTCCAAGAAGAGCATCAAACCTTGGGAATAAATCATAAATAACAAGAAAACGACTGTTACGGGATATGAAAATGATGTCACTTTTCATAATCCATATTACACCAAATTGATCAAGTTCGAGAGTGCTCGATTGCTTCAAGAAAGTTGATATTCACCTTGCTCCAGCTCAGGAGTAGATTATAATATGACAACATTGTTAGTGAGTTGGCCACATGGAATATGAGTGCTTCAATATTCATCCTTTTGATCATTGTAGAAAGCACAATCATCCTTCAAAGAGATGTTCTAACATCAATAAATTTGCAAGAGTAAAGAACCATTATGGCTGGTTGGATTCTTGGTGATAGTCATCAATATTAAAGAAGATATCTCAGTCATACCGTAGAATTCACTTTTCTTTATTGCCTCATATTGTTTGCATCTTCTCACCTTATACATGACATGTGAGAACAACATTAACCATTGACAATGTTTTGAAGTTCCATCAATTGAGAAATAACAAGAGAGCATGATAGGTGAGTGTGATTGGTTTGTGGTTTTCCTTAAACCACCACTCAGTAGAATAATTACACCTTATGCTAGTCATTCAATTTGTGGTTTTCCTTAAACCTCCACCTAGTATAAGAATTTCAACTTCTACTACAGAACAATTTATGGTCATCTTTAAACCAACATTCAAGAGCACTTCCAATTAGCATAATACATCATATCTAGGTTCTATATAACTTAGGAAATGTTTTGAGAACCATTGCACATAGAGAAGCGTTCTAGAGTTTATGGTCATCCTTAAACCACCAAATTGATTTGTGGTCTTCCTTAAACCACCACCACCATTTAGTAGAAGAAATCAAGTTTTACCAACCATTTAGTTTGTGTTCATCCCAAAACCAATATATTCAGAGAGCACATTCAACCATAAAAAATTGCACACTTCCATATTTTAGCTTCCCACCTTCATATATTATCTCTCAACTTCGACTCAGATGCACCCCTTGTGACTAAGGGGGGGAATGTTTGAAACATAATCCATTATGGTTACTTGGAGAAAGAATATGAAACGTCACAATATGTGAGTTGTCATTAGGAGTCCAACAGAAATATTGGAATACAAATCCGAGGGTCACATCAATGTACATATTGATGAAAAATGAACATTTGTGTGTTTATATCAATCACGTGTCCAACATAAATAACAAGGTAATAAACAATTTACTTTGGCTCTTCTGTTCGGAGGATGCATGGTTCTATCATAGAGAAGTAATTAAAATTCAATGTAATTTCAAAAATTTAGAAATGTGTGGAATCTAACAATGGAGATATCAAACTCACTATAGAGAAATACAAACGGGGAAGTCTTGGAAGAAAAGTGATCACCTATGTTTTTCAAAGAGTTTGGATGCATTGAATCAAGTAGAATAATGAAATTTTGTTTGGTAAATTGTTTTCATTTTACCCTACCGTGGTGTGCCCCACAACACAGACGCATGTCAAGGTGTCATATTCATGTGCATCGAGTCACTTTATTTGGTGCTTATATATTTTTTATAATGGATAATGATGCACCCTAATTTTGAAGCTATAACACATCAATATTGTGTGCACATCAAGTTGTGTTTACCTTGTAGTTTTACTAATAAGAAAATCTCCACAAAAACCTGTGGTTGCTTGCCTCCACTAACAACCTTCATTATAAAAAGAGAAGGGATAGGTTTTTTAGGGAGCTTTTGTAAAAATCTCTCCTACAAGGTTTTCTCCTTGTAGTGAAGACTATCTATCAATGTCATAATGTGATGAACATAACCTTTTATTGCACTGTGATTAGCCGAACCCAATGTTGCAATGTGACAAACATAACTTGACATTTCTCTATGTCAAACAAAAACCAACATTGCAATGTGACAAACATAACCTAATGTCATAATGTGAGAAACATGTCCTCACAACAAAATCAGAAATAACCCTTCACCAACATTACATTGTAATGCAAGCCAACCATAGTAAGCAATTGTCAATCATGTTCAACCATAGTCAACTATACCCTTCCATGGGTAGCAATAGACAACCATAGTTTACTATGGTCAAAATGGTCAAACATGGTGAGACATAGTCTACATGGTCAACTATACTCAACATGGTTGGCCATGGTCAACCATAGACAACATGGTTAACCATGTTCAACAATATTCAACATGGTTAACAATAGTTAACCATAGTCAACATGGTTGACCATGGTCATCCATAGACAACATGGTTCACCTTGTTCAACAATAGCCAACATGGTTGACCATGTTGACCAAACATAGTCGACCATGGTCATCCATGGTCAATCATAGTCAAACATTATCACCCATGGTCAACCATATTCTAGCATGGTCAACCATAGTTAACCATGACATAATCAACCATGGTTAACCATGGAAAATCATAGTCAACATGGTCAACCATAATGAGCAGTGTCAAACATCCTCAACCAAGGTCAACCATAGTCAATCATGGTCATCCATAGTAAACATTGTCTACCATTGTAAACCATAGTCAACATGGTCAACCATGTCATCCATGGTCAACATGCTAAACCATAGTGATCCATGGTCAACCATAGTCAACAAATTTAACCATGCTCAAGGATGGTCAACATGGGAAACCATGTTAACTATGGTTAACCACATTGATTGTGGTTGATGATGGTTAACCATGTTGTCGATGGTTGACCATGTTCAACAATGTTGATTATGTGTATCATTTTTTTTTCAATTTTTTTTCTTTTAAAATTCCATCATGAAATGTGTACTTATGCAGTTATACTTAGCAGTTTTCTTATATATTTTCAATTAAATATTTATAGCATACTATTTGTATGATACTCTTATCTAATTGTCATGATATTTCCATGACAAGATCAATACTCATTGGCACTTAGTACCATATGTCAATTCTGTCATCATACCAATCGTCAACTTTACATGAGTCTTTTCTTCTTTGTTGGTATTGCAACTTACCTTACTATTTTTTCTATTATATTTTCATTCATACAATATTACTATATTACTCATCCTTACCCTTATAAATGGTTCTGGTTTTGTACAAACAAGTTACGGTTCTTCAATGGTTTTTGTTTGATATAAGGGTTTATATTTAGTCCTTTATTTTTTCCTTAATCCTAATCAACACAGTGGATGGTTTCAAAAAGTCTCCCTTAAATGATTACCATGTTGCTATCATGGTATTTCTTGAGATGACACTCAGGTTTTAATATCTCATTATATTGTGTTAAACCTTAGGTCCTTCTTTTACTCTTATACATTATTATTATTATCTCTACAACATATTTTGTATTGAATGATTCTCTAGTTAAAAACTTTGCATTTGTTATCATAGTTTTGATTTAGTTAAAGATTAAAAGATCCAATCATTTTACCTTCCATAGTATATGCTGCTCAAGAGATATTCTTATATATTTTTGGGCAATTGTTTTGAAATGAAATCAATGCAAAGAAGAGTATAATAAATATAAACAAGTCTTCAATATTTTTCTTTGTATAAACTATATTTTTTTATATATCTGAATCTCTTTGACTTTCCAAACTCTGTCTTTTGAACAACTAAACCTATTTGAAAATAAAAGAGAACTAGTTATTCTTTTTATTTCTCACTGTAATAATAATAAACGATCTATAGGTTCTATTTTTTTTTGTACATTTTAGTGTATATTGCTTCCAACAGTTGAGTAATAAAAAGAACGTGGTATTATTTTAAATATAAATAAATACATACTACAAATTTCATAGCCATTCTTTACTGTAACAATTAATGGAGATTTTGCAATCATTTCCTACTGTAATGTTAATAAGTCATAAAGAGAACATAAATAAATAAATTAAGGAATAAATATGATCCTGCTTCAATAAAATGGAAACAAACTGAGTAGAGAACCAATTCCTCCCAACCATAGACATGAACAACCAAAGTTATGTGTTCTTGTTGCCCCGAAGACTAAATCATTATTCCATAGGGACTAAAAACTGTATAAGCTTCTCCAAATTTCATAGAATTTTCATTCTTCCCAGAACCATCAAACTCATTTCTCTACATTGCAGCATCCTACCTCATAAAATACTTGTCATTAATAAATAACCTAGGTTTTTTCAAGTTGGCTTCATCCCTAACCCTAGGGAATATTCTTGGCCTACTTTTTTTCTAGATTATTCCCTCACATCCCACATCTTTGAGAGTAGGGTTCCACTTGTCCCATGGATAATAATTTAATACAGTGGTTTTTATATTTTTCACTCATCCATGGAATAATAATTTACTCTTTGTAATTGGATTCTCTAATAAGTTTTTTTCTTGTTAATTAAATAAATTTAAAATACTACAACAAAGAAGCTTTCATTATAGTATAGTGAAAGATGGGTCAACATTGTGGACAATTGAACAACAAATTTATGGACAACTTATGACATATGGACATAGATGGATTTATGAGATCATTCGCAGGTCTAGACAAATATATGACATGGAATATTTACTATTGGAATTAGTGGAATCAATGGACAAATGGAATTAGTTGGCCGCAAGAAGAAAAAACGATGAAAGGATTAATAAAATAGGGACATTGTTGAACAATATGGTCATTGATTTCTAAACAGTAAACATAACAGGCCATGAAGATTTGAAGTCAAGAAATTTTGAATGTTTTTTATATATGTCAAAGAGTTACAAGAGGAAGCACCAATGGACAATAAGAAACACTAGAAGAGAGGAAAGGAATCATACACAAGGATATCTACATTGATCAACATGACATATTGCAAAAAAGTTGAGGAAAGAGAAATCATCAGAGAGAGAGAGAGAGAGATATCAATAAAGAAATATTAGAAGCATGCATATAGGGGGAGACATATCGACATGGGGATTCATCCTTTTGCCCATGATTTCAAAGGGAGAGAAAGATAAAGATAAAGATCATAAGAGAAAGAATCAAGTGCATGAAGTTATAAAAGGATCATCTAGAGACGATATACTTTCTGGGGGAGTCACACTTTTTTATCAAAAGAGAAGAGGAACTTGGAGAAAAACATGAGGAGAGAAACATGTAAAGAGAAAGAATAAAAGCATGAAGACACGGGGAGAAGTCCCAAGGAGAGATACCATTTTCCATTAATGTCAAAGGGGGAGAGAGAGAAACATTCATGAGGAACAATGGTCATAGGGGGAGCATGAGTATTGGAGTATGATTGTTTCCATCAATGCCAAAGGGGGAGATTATTGGACAGTCGGTTGTCATTGATGTCAACCCTTAGAGCATTCGAGATAACCCAAAGTTGTGATCAAGATTTATGGTGAGATGGTTATCATTGATTTCAAAAAGAGTGGTTGATGTCAGAAGATGTGATGGGTGCATTTGATGAAATCTACACGAAGCCCTGGAGGTGTGTTCATGAGACCCAAAGTTTTCTTAGGAATAAGGACATGAAGGATAGTGCAAATGCAGGTAACACACTCATAGATTAATAGTCCTCGTCATGCCATTTTTGGTGATAGGTGGTACACGACGTGATTCCTCACGGTTAGGGAGATATGCCTTTCTGAAGTTAGAATCCTCGAATAATGGTCAAGAATACCCTAAGATTAAGGAAAGAGGTTACCCAACAAAAGTATAAATACACCTCAAGGAGTCAATCACAAACACATTCACTCACTTATTATATTGAATATATTCTAATGAACTAGTGATTTATTTGGAAAGTTTGTGACAAAGAAATATGAGGTAGCGATAAGAGAGAAGTGTGGGAGTTTCGGGATTACAGAGGAGATCTAGGGTTTTCTATAAAAAACCCTAATTGGCTGATCCCCACGGGTGTTGTCAGTAGGAAATACATCCTACGGACTAGAACTAAGGGTTTTATCATGCATGTAGAAATGACCTAAAGCTTCCTACTTTCTACCATCATCCCATGCCTAAACCCCATTATTCATATGCAAATACAAGGTTAAAAAGATCAGATTGACGTACCTTCTTTTTTCGTGTTTGATGTCGATCCTTTTTCACGTTTGATTGCTCTTCGACTGCAACTCTCCTCCCAATGTTGACCTGCATTCACAAAAGACAAACGAAGAACTCCACATGCATTTGATCTATGAACTAATGGGTTAGAGATTTAATCAACATATAATCAATATTCAAACAATAGAAACCTCATATGGCGGGACGGGAAAAGTACTTCTTTTATTAATCTCACAAGAATTCCTTACAATAGTGAGATCGACCACTGCTCCTTGAATCTAGTCCTGGTCTCCTCTTCAACCGTGCTCCAACTTCTTCTCTATATGCTTCTCTTCACACAATAGTTGCAAAAGGTTGAGGCAAAGGGAATGCTAATTCAGGTAGAGTTTATTTACTATGATTTTCCTCTTCCTAAATGGGACCCCTACCCCTTCTTTTATAGGCTAGAAAGGGATAGGTATTTGGTCAAGTGACCGACTATGGGCGGTCAAATGTTTTAGTTAACTTACCCAAAACTGTGTGTTTCTTTTGCAACTTTCTGTTTTTCGTGTTTTTGTAGGTACACATGGGTTGTAATGGGCCATCTAGCATGTACATGCAGGCTGTAGTGGGCCAGCTAGAGTGTACACATGGGCTATAGTGCGTCAGCTAGCGTGTGCATTTAAAAAAGGTGTTTTTAAGAAGAGATGTTTAGTAGTGGCTTGGGAAAGAAGGAAAATGAGATGGCCTGATGCCAGGTAAGCATGTCTGGTGCAAATTAGGGTTATAACAATGGGTGAGACAACTAGTGTCCCATAGGTTGCATAGTGCTCGTCACACGAGGCCCTGTGTGACAAGAAGTCTTTATCCCACGAGGACAAGACATAAGTGAAGAAAGAATGATTGTGTCAAGTTGTTGATGTCTAGGTTGATCTATTTGTTTGATATCTAATACAATAGATCATATACAAGTTACATGTATAATTATGTGTTTTAGTTGAGATTTACATGTTATGGCTATGGTGCATGATTGATGCATTATTGGTATATTTTTTAGACATTGGCACATGATTGAGGCACATCTTAGGTGCATGGTGTTGGAACTTATATGAGGTACATTTCTGGATGATATTGGTGCATGGTTGAGGCAACTCTTAAGTTGTTATGGTACATGTTTGAGACATTTCATGATAGTGATTGTGCATGGTACACCTTGGTGATGATATGATACATTCCTATAAGCACATTCTTGTCTATCTTGGTATTTGGTTCGATATGAGACATATCCTTGTGATGTTGGTACATTAATGAGGTACACTCTTGGTATATGGTAGCACATGTATGAGATACACCTCTTGGTGATGTTGGTATTTGTTTGAGGTACTCCATTGATAGTACTTGCTTGGTATATCTTGTGGTATTTGGTATATGGCACGACTGAGTGTAATATGGTATATGGTTGAGACACTTCTTATGGTACAGTCTTGGTACATGGTATAGTACAAGTGTTGATGGTACATTGTTGATGTATATGGTTGATGGACATGGTTGATGTGCACAGTTGGCACATGGTATTGTACATGGTATGGTACAGGTATTGATGGTATAGGTGTTGATGTACATGGTGGATATACTTGGTTGATGCATGGTTTGGTATAAGATTGGTACATGGTTGATAGTATGTTGGTGATATTAGTACATTCTTGGTAGAGGCATGTGTTGGTGATTTTGGACATCTAGTTGGGAGGTTTCCTTGGTATATGATCCATGTGAGAGTATATGGTTGAGTATCAATGACAATGATATACTAGACATGTTGATCAGTCATAGGTTAGACAGGTTTATCAATGACATGTTGAGGTGACAGGTTGATGTGATAGGTTGACAATGACAGGTTGATGAGACAGGTTGGATATAGTGACGAGTTGACAATGATAGTTTGACAATGGTAGTGATTTTGGTAGTGACAATTTGGTCTACACTTATATTTCATGGAGGTAGGACAAGGCAATGAAAGGGGGTTATATCCTCCTTCTAGTTGGTGTCGAAGAACTCAGAGAGTCGGAGGTTCCTTCAAGTTGGAACTTGAGAATAAGGGGGTTGTAGCCTCTTTCTAGTTGGATCCAAAGAATTAAGAAATTTATAGCTTCCTTCAGGTTGGAGCCTAAGAATCAGGGAGTTGTAGCCTGCTTCTAGTTGGAGCCAAAGAATTCAGGAAGTTGTAGCTTCCTTCGGGTTGGATCCTAAGAATAGGGGGTTGGAGCCTCCTTCCAGTTGTAGCTAGAGAATTTGGAAGTTGGTGCTTCCTATGAATCAATTCTTGATATATATAAGAAGGAATTTCGTTGTTTTCTCCCATTTGGGTTTCCACATAAATTATGGTGTACTGTGTATTTGATGTGATTTTGTTGATGTGATGTTGTTTATGTTTATATGCTCATGATATATTGAATACAATCATATATTATACATTAATGATATATTGCTGATCAAATTGAAGTTTACATATTTTGGTTAAAAGTGGTAAAAGTGTTAATACAGATTCAACCCCCCCCCCTCTTAGTATTCCAACATCATGTGTTGAGTTGTTCGATGTTACTTAATGCATTCAATCTATTATTTGTTTTTTGTATTTAAGATATTATTTGGATTTGTTCTTTATCAATATTAACTATAGTGATTGTAAGGAGTTTTCCTCAAGTAGACTTTCTAGGGTTTTCACTTCCTTGGTCGATATCCATGTTTTTTTGGCCTTGTGGTTTCTTTTTTGGCATTGTGCTTTTCCTTGTAAATTGCTACTAAGATTTTGTGGATTGTTGGTTTCCTTGGTTTCAATGTAGTGGGGTGCTCATTATTCTAGTGAATAGCTTGGTTGGCTAGAGGTTCTATGTTATTGTTGGTGGTCATTTCCTAGTGTTTTAGTGATTGACTTTGTTCAAAGGTCAGGAAGATAGCACGATAAATCACTTTCAAATAATGATATATCATTCATGATGAATCCATTTTCTATTGCATAAAATTTATTTTAAATTGTACTAATTATTATGCTTCTCACTTTTTTACCAAATAAATTGCACCATGGGAGAAGTTTTTTTATGTTTTTGATATTGAATTTTTTTTTTTTTCAAATGGAAAATTACTAGAATATTATATTAGATAAACTAATTACTTTCCTCTTGTCTACTTTATTGAATAGGTTCCACTTTGTGGTCAAATTCGTTTTGTTCTATTTTACATTTAGTTTTTGTTGACAAACGTAGAGAATTTCATAAATTTCCTTTTAAAATTAAAAAAGTATTTTATTATTTTCTTGTAGCTATGCACATTATTTTCTATTCTCATTGTCACAATTTTTTTTATCTCATTGGATAATTTCCAACTAGAATTCCAAAGTCTAATCTACTATGCATATTCTTCGAGCCAAAAAAGCCTATTCATTTTTTTAATTCTTCGATTAGTAGTTTTTTTTTAGATTATTACAAGCAATTTAATGGAATGAATTTCTAATGCTAGTTCTCAATATTGGTTGTGTTCCCTATTCATTTTTTAATTCTTCAATTAGTAGTTTTTTTGTTAGATTACTACAAGCAATTTCATGGAATGAATTTGTAATGCTAGTTCTCAATATTGGTTGTGTTCAATATTTGTCAAGTCGGATTTAGTTATTATTGGAAAATTGTTTGGAATAATATTTCATTTGTAAGAGATTAAGTAATCAATTTCATGTAGAGAGTTTGATTATTATTTTTCATTTGTTTAAGGATAAATTGAATTTATGATTTAGAAAAAAAAAAACATGAGGACAAAGTTAGTTTCTCGTTTTTCATTTTCTACTATTTATAATAATTTAAAAATTATAAAATATAATAAAAAATTCATAGCATTCATAAAGTTTGAGGGAAATGTTAAGACAAATTCTAGTGTCTACTTAAAATGACTATTATAATATATTTAATGTTTTTTTTTAATTACAAATTATAATAGTTAATGTTTTCTTTTTCACTTGTGGTTTGTGGTGTACTATGTTGTTATTGATGTTAAAGGGTTGATGTCAAGTGGTGTCATAGTGATGTGTTGTCATTGATGTCAAGGTTGATATCAAAGGAAGTTGTATCATTGTTGTTATCGATAGTTGGATTATGTTGTCATTGATGTCCAAAGGTTGATGTCAAGTAGAATCGTAGTGATGTGTTGTCATTGATGTCATGGTTGATAGGAAGTGAGGTTGTATCATTGATGACATGTCATGGTTGATGAGATATATAATTAGTTGAGAAAAACTTTAAATATAAATAAAAATTAGTAAAAGAGTAGTTAATTTAGAAAGATTAAGTAACTAATACCATCTACTTGAATCATAGAAAAGACATTGAGAACGACCATAAATGTTAATGGTTTAACATATTAATAATATGAATCTTTGTGATCATCTTACAAAATCCTTTTATAACACTGATGTGGGATGTAACATTATATATAAAAAAATTCATATATGACTTAATACACAATGTGAAATCTATACATTATACTAATTAGTTAATTTTTTTAAGAGAAAGTATTTTAAGTCACTAAAATGATTATAAAAGTATATATGATAAAATTCATATATGATTAATATACAATGTAAAATCTATACATTATACTAATTACTTATTTGTTTAAGAAAAAATATTTTAAATGACTTACAATGTAAAATCTATATATTACACTAATTACTTTTTTTCTGAGAGAAAATATTTTAAGTGACTAAAATAACTGTAAAATTAAATTATGCAATAAATAAATATATGTATATACCAAATTACTTACTCTTTCTCTACTTTCTTTAGAATAAAGATATCAAAATACAATCTTTTCTCTTTACGTTTAAGACACTTAATTAATGACATAGTAGATTTTTTTTAAACTTAAAGTTTGTTTTTTATGGGATTATTTTTTAATATTTATAAGATAAATGATGAAAACTCTAAATATATTGAATGAGTATAACACATTTTTAAACGAGGATAAGTTCCATAGTAGTTAGGCCTTGTCTTTGGACCATGTTTGACACTCTATTGACCAAATTCGATGAGATATCTCGTGCCAATAAATCTCGCGGTACTTTACATTTGCATGGTTGTTTTTAAGACATTAAACAAAGTCTTACCATAAGCATTAAAGAGGATGCAATTGCGAGGTCGTGGCAAAAACATACCCTCATGATGAGAATCATGATCTGCTTTTATATCACAATTATCATAAAAATGGTAAAAAACTTTATTGATAGTTAATATTTTATATGTTTGTATAGGGTGATAATCAAAGAGTTGTTTCATAATTATTGGCCATAGTGAATATTCTATAACTATTTTGAAAAAAAAGTATATAATCTCAATTTGAGGAGTAGGTTTTAAGCATTACACAACTTTATTGATAGTTAATATTTTATATGTTTGTATAGGGTGATAATTAAAGAGTTGTTTCATAATTATTGGCCATAGTAAATATCCTATAACTATTTTGAAAAGTACACAATCTCAATTTGAGAGTAGGTTTTAAGCATTACACAGTTAAAAAATGGTAAAGTTTTTTTTATTGATAGGAAAATATCTTTTATAGATGTAAAAGATTTGCATTATTAATATCAAAAATAATTTTGTGATACTCAATTTTATAAAACTAAAACATTAATATCATAACAAACATTACAACTCCCATCAAATTTGAATGGAAAATGGAAAAGAATCGGTGACACGTGTTTTACAAGAAGCAAAGGCATCAACTCATTATAAACACTACGTGTGCTCGATCATGATATTTTCACATTTCACAACAAACCTATATGCTTCAATCTTTCCAACATCCAAATCACATAGGTAGTGATGTCAATGAATTCCACTGATCTACTCTTTCAATTTCAATTGCTAAGGAGCATGAAATTTTCACATTTTACTTGTAATTATAAGCAATTAATTATAAGTTTGATTTCTAGGACTATATTCTCTAAGAAGAAATTGACTCTTCAAAATTCTACCAACATTTGTTGTGATACTTTGTAGGGGTGTTTTTATTCTTGCTTAAGTCTTTCTATTTTTTCTATAATATTTTTTTGCTCTTTATGACAATATTATGACAATATAACAAGTGAAAAAAGAAACTAAATTTGTTATTTCTATTAAGAACACACCAAAACATACTGTAAATACAATATGAGTATTCTTTATTAAATGTAAGAAATTATGTTAAAAATATAAAAATCATGATTGCTCACTATGCTGCACTTAGCACCTTGCAACAACCACTCACATTTATTCCTGAAAATGATGTAGAAAAAAACATCCAAACCGTTCTTAATTCCATTAGTCCAAATTGCATTTATTAAGCTTATTGAATTCAAAGCTTTAAGTCCTTTCTCTACACTATATCTTTCCAATATTTTTCATCTTTCTCTACCTTTGGATTTGAATGTGAGCTCATAGGTGAACTTACAATGTAAATGTTCTCTATCTTTGGATCTCTACACTATATCTTTCCAGTATTTTTCATCTTCCTCTACCTTTGGATTTGAATGTGAGTTCATAAGTGAACTTACAATGTAGATGTTCTCTACCTTTGGATTTGAATGTGAGCTCATATATGAACTTATAATGTATATGTCGTAGATGTTTCACTAACATGAAAAATTTCACTTTGTTAACACCACTTATAACTCATCTCCAAATAAACTAACATCACAGTAAGTACACATTACTAAAATAAAAGTAAATTGTGTAAAAATAACATACATATTTATGACAACATGGAGCACAAGTCAATTCTATAGTAGACTTGTGAAGAAAGTATAATATACTTAAAACTATTAAATACTCTTGTATCTCATTAAAGATAAGAAAGCTAATCACCAACCAGTTTTTCTTTTACATAACTAAGTCTATAGTAGACTTGTGAAGAAAGTATAATATACTTAAAACTATTAAATACTCTTGTATCTCATTAAAGATAAGAGAGCTAATCACCAACCCATTTTTCTTTTACATAATTATGCCACTGACTTGATAAATCTGAAAAACTCTAATATCGTTGATTAGGAAAATATTTACATTAACATATCTAAAGTATTGAAAAATTTGAGAACAAGTTTTTAGTAACATGACAATCCTATATTAGCATTTCTAGGTGTGCAAGAATGTAAAGAACCATATTTCATTTTTTCTCATAATCTCCTCCAACATTTTAACCACATCCTTCATTGTCAACCTCATCTGTGACCCATTATGACCCATTGAGTATGCAATTAATTCTCATTCTTAAAACTCAGGATTTAGTTATGAATTTTTAATCACTTTTAAGAAATCTATCTACAAACTCAATGCATTTATTTTCTATGTCTTTCTTCCTCTCCCACTATGAAATTGTAGCATCCATATCTATTAAGTTTGAGTTAATTGGCTTTATCCCACTAATATGAATCAACAAGAATGTTTAAACTAGACAAATTTCTTCGTAGACAAAAATCTATTCATGCTCTATTAAAATAATAGGAAGCCTTGGTGATATCGTCTCAAAGTGCTTTTGTAATGTTAAAATTTGGATTTATTTATAATAGTGGCATGCTTAGTTAAAATAATAGGAACCCTCGGTGATATCATGTCAGCTTTTGTAATGTTAAAATTTGGCTAGTGGCATGCTCAGTTAAAATAATAGTAACCCTTGGTGATATCATGTCAACGTGGTTTTGTAATGTTAAATTTGGTCCCCTTTATACTAGGGAAAACAATTTCCATGATTGGGATTGGTTCAAAGTGAATATGTTAACTTACAATGGATAAACGAAAGGTTTAAATAAAATATTTTAGAAAATATAATAGATAGCACTAGAATTACTTTGAGACAAAAAGGAAGATAACATTTTGCATGTGAAGGTAAACACATTAAGAGAAACTATAAAATATAATAAGGATGAATAAAAAAGGAAATGGGATGAATATTATTGAATGGAGTTCATTTTAGAAGGAGAATAAACTATTATGAATAGAAAAGAGAGACATGAAATATGTTAAAGGAGTGTAAAAAAATAATAACTAATAATAAAAATGTCACTAGAGAGGGATACAAGAAAAAGTATAGTCTATATAAGGGGAAGGAATTCACAAAAGTAAATTAAAAGAGAAGATTATTATAAAAAACTATCTCAATTTCACCAATTTAAATGATAAAGAGCAAGCACAAATTGATGATGGAACATTTCAATGTGTTTCAAAAATGAGTATATAAAAACAATCAAATTAGATGGGAAACTCAAGTGGCTCTAAGGAGAAAGAGGGGGAAGGGGTAGAAATGGATATAAAATGTGATGTAAGGTAATGTGTGAATCTCTCCATCCTTGAGATATGAGATATAGATAAATGTGTGAATGGAAAAGGAAAATAAATTCATATATGATAGATAATTCTAAATTTTGTAACATTTGGATAGAAGAAAATTAGAATATTTTTAGCAGATAATGAAATTTGAGAAAGTAGAACAAGTATTAATGGTAATATGAAGAAATGTGATATATGTTAATGCACATAACAAGTTATAACATAATTGAATTATGATTTTATGGAACTTATTGATGCAAACTTAACATTATAAGATTGGATACAACTAATAGGTGAGTTATTCTTTCATACCCATTACCTTATAAACATAGACACATTTAACATCAAATTAAAATTCATGTAGTATGTTATGCAAGTGAAATAAACATAATAGAATCCATGATCAACCAAGTTAAACCATTATTGTTAGACACAATTTAGGTCCGAACTAATATAAAAACACCAAGTATTCACATATAGAGATCTAAATGTGTGATTACAATAGTTTATCCTTTCAAATACTCCTTAATACTAAATATCATAGAGAGATGTTGTACAATATTTCAACCTTGTGGGATAGATACTACTATATATACATTAAAACCCTTTAAATGTGTAGCATAAACTTTGGACTAGATCTCACCACCTTTTTTTAAAGTGGTCAATAGTGGTGACATATTATCATAGATACTTATGGATCATCACCATTGATTTATTACAACTAATATACATTCACCAACATGTTAGCCATTGGACTTTTTTTTTTAAAGCTCATGGTACTACATTTCTATTAGACTATCAAAAATTCACACAAGCCATCTTCCTCTACTATTGGTCTACTACTTGGGAAACCAGACCAATAACAGAGATAAATTTTGTCATACCACGTTGTCTAGCCATTGTTTTTATACAAATATTTTTGTTCTAAAAATACAAAAAAAATCCTACTTCCTTCTTACTACTACCCGGAGGCTCGAATCTCCTAAGGTAATTCATAACCAAAAAGAAGAAAAAACATGTTACTAGGAACAAGAATCAAGGACCAAGTGGCTAAACCAATCGATCATGAGTCTAGTCCGGGGTTAAATTTTCTGTGTTATGAGGAGTTGGGGGGTTCACTATTGAGCTTGTTAGAGGAAGACGTACCAACAATTCTCGGATCATGGGATGAATATCATCCAACTGGAGTTGCACAGTGCTTTGGGCTTCTTCTCTTGTTTATAACATTTGACCCAAGAGGTTCTTAATATGCCAGTAGAGTTTCAGTGTCGTCCAGTACCTTGTGTCTCTTACTCTTGATGTTCCCACATTCGAGACCCAATCCATTGATGCTTCTACCACCTCCTACTCCACTTGCATAGTTCTTTCCTGTTGGATGACTAACTCTACTTCTTCCACATGGCCTTGAAACCGAGTCATAATTGAGGTAAAGTATGAATGAGTTGTCGAGAAATATTCATGTTGGATTCAAGAGGATGTAACTTTAGGTTGAGGTTGATGAGAGGATGAAATTGGGGGTGAGTTCCCTCCTCGATTATATCCACGGGGATACCCTGATCGTGGAGCCATTGCATCCCAACACCCCCTTCATAGTCTAGGCCAAGAACATAGGTAATTTATATGAGGGAGGATCTCGGTCCTCCCTTGTATATGGACATCTCTATGATTTTCCACTTCCCCTAACTTCTTCTGCAGGGAGTTGATAGTGTGCCACCCTATGTACTTCACTGAAATTTTAGTTCCAATGCCTCTTTCCATCGAAAGAAAATAAAAGAGGTCCTTCCTTGATATCATATTAATTCTCATTTAAGTCCAAGTTATGTTTATGGGTCCATCTGACCACCAACGTATTCCTTTGGCCTTTGTTTCCACATGATGGGTTGCGGATATCATCCTGTGGGATTTCAGGATCTGGGATCTAGGCTCCCTCATTTAAATCAATAGTTTGAATGTTAGGCTCGAGTTGAGGTGTCATGAGGTTGTTTTTCACATTAATTAAATACTTATAGTCTATGAGATCATTGGTCCTTGCATATATTAACTCTTTATGATAGCTAGGATAAAAATTCCTTCACCCCTTGCTCGTACCTGCAGTCATCATCTCATCCCCCTTGTAAGGTACTTTCCTTATAGGGGGATTTTTAATATATCATGGTTCACTCGTCCTCTTTGTATCGCGGTCCAGTGTGATCCGGTTTTATGTAGGAACACAATGAAATACAGAAATACACATAAACGTAGAGATGCAGCGGAAATAAGACTTCATTTCATTAATAACAAATGACTGAAATATGCTTACAGACATAATGGAAATAAACTAGCTAGGGCGCTGGTAGCTTATCTCTGAGAAGATATGTGGCGGCTACTGGCCTCTGAACTGTGTTACAATGAGGATCAAAGGCCTATTATTATTGAGAAACAATGGAAAACCCTAAACATCCAAGGACCTAACCCTAGGAGATGAAACGCCAAGACTATGGGCCCCGTTTGGGTAAGTTGGTACATCAACTTCTCGGGGACGTAACTTTGGCATACGATCTTTGTTTGATGTGTTCCATACCTCGTTAGAAAGATCTATTCGAGGAATACAACGTTTGGGTGAGAAACATCGATAAACGATCCACGTTGCTCCCCGTTTTCCCAAAAAACGTCGTTTAAGGCCTCAAAACAGCTCTGAAAGTTCAGGACCCGAAAAACTGCTAAAAATAGTAAACTGTGCAGA
Organism: Picea engelmannii; assembly: GCA_009831015.1. Taxonomy (NCBI): domain Eukaryota; kingdom Viridiplantae; phylum Streptophyta; class Pinopsida; order Pinales; family Pinaceae; genus Picea; species Picea engelmannii. The sequence continues at coordinate 1,022,988 of ML778364.1, forward strand.
AACTGAAAAATTGAAAGAAGAAATGGTGGGGGTCCAAGTGGAATAGGTTGGTGGCCACCAATATCCACTTGGATCATTCCTCCCTCCTTAGGAAGCAATGGTCCCCATTGCGTTGAGTTCCTCCATGAGATGAGGAAACTTCTATTGAACTTGGTCCCTGGTGAGCCACTTGCCTTGGTGAAGGAGTTGGCCTACTTTGACAACTCGATATAGTGGTATCCTTTGTTTTCGGGTGTGCTTGATCTGTGTATCCATGATCCGATTAGTTCTGGCTTGTTCCATGCAGTCTGGATTTAACTCTGTTGGCATGAGTTGTTCTGCCATGTCAGATGTGTCTAGTAGAGGTGGAAAGTAGGGCCGAAGGCAGTCCACATTGAACACTGGGTGCAGACCAAGGAATGGTGGAATGCTGAGCTCAAAGGCATTTTCCCCTACAGCCTTGGTGAGGGTGTATGACCCATATCGGAGCGGACGAAGCTTGCGGTCAGGTCCACCGAGGCACTCCTTTTGCAAATGCAGCCACACTTTGTCGCCCAGCTGGAAGTTGTGTGGCACCCGATGTTGATCATGTCGCTACTTGTACTTAGCATTGGCTCTGTCCAAGATGTCATGAACCTGTTGGCGGATGTGTTGAATGTTCTCAATGAAGTTGTTTGCCTTGTCATCCTCAAACTGGACATGAGCTGAATCTTCCTGAGTAGCCACAAATGGCATGGCTATGTCAATGGTACATAGTGGCTGGAATCCCAAGCCCACTTGAAAGGGGTTGTGGTTGGTTGAGCTATGGAGAGCCCGGTTGTAGCTGTGTTGTACATAGGGGAGGCTCTCATCTCATGTGCTGGATGCTTTGAATTGTACATGCGCAGAATGTGTACGATCATTCGGTTGACGACCTCTGTCTGGCCATCAGTTTGTGGATGGAAAGTTGTGGACTTGGTGAGCTTGGTGTCCAGCATCGACCAGAGGCTGGACCAAAATTTACTGAGGAACCTATTGTCCTGATCTGAGATGATAGACTGTGGGATCCCAAAGTGTACCCACACTCGTTCAAAGAAGAGTTTAGTAGTGGCTTCTGCTGTGATATTCTTCTTGCAGGCCATCATAATGGACATCTTCAATAATCGATCGACGACCACAAAAAAACAGTCATTTCCATGATTAGTAGAAGGAAGGCCAAACATGTAATCCATAGAGATGGATTCCCAAGGTTGACTGGGGGTAGGAAGCGGAGTATAGAGGCCTTGCTTCTTGATGGTTGGTTTTGCAATGGCGCAAGCAGTGCATGACTTGATGTACTTCCCGACATCTTGTCGAAGGTTTGGCCAATAGAAATACTTTTGCATTACTACCACGGTTTTCTCGACCCCGAAATGCCCAACAACCCAACTATAGTGCGCCTCCCAAATCATCTTGGCACGCTCGCTTGAAGGAACACAAAGGTTTCCCAGGTGACAAAGTAGGCCATCCTGGAGGTGGAAATTGGGAACTTTCTTACCCTCCAAGAGTGTATTATATATGTGGTCGAATTCTAGATCACTTGTGTAGAGAAGCATCCAATCAGAAGTCTCGTGCCCACAAGAGTTGAGCACAGTAGTTAGTGCCACGATGGGTGGTCGACTGAGGCAGTCTGCAACATTATTGGTGATGCCTTTTTTGTACTTAATGCTCAAATGAAATTGTTGCAGGTATGTGGACCACTTCTGATGGCGATCGTTCTGCAACTTCCCTTGTGTCTGTATGAACTGCAGGGGTTGGTGGTTTGTGTGGACGATCGTTTCCTTTCCCAAAATGTAATGCTTCCATTGCCGACAAGCCTACATAATGGAATACATTTCTTTATCATAAGTGGGATACTTCTGGACTGTGTCGGAAAGTGTCTCACTGTGATATGCCACTGGATGCCCATGTTGAGTAAGGACTTCCCCAATAGCATAGTCAGAGGCATCTGTCTCGATCTCAAATGGTTGTTGCAAGTCTGGTAATGTGAGCATTGGTGCAGAGCAGAGGCGATGCTTCAACTCCTCGAACACCTTCTATTGAGATTCAGACCAAAAGAATTCTTCTTTAGCTCCTCCCTTGGTGACTTGACTCAAGGGCCAAGTGATATGAGAGAATCCCAACACAAACCTGTGGTAGAAATTGGCAAGACCTAAAAAGTTGCGGAGCTCTGTTAGGGTGGTTGGGGCTAGCCAATCCTGAATGACTTGGATCTTTTCTGGATCCACATGCACCCCCCGCTCATGAATAATGTATACCAGATACTAAACCTGGGTCATGCCAAAAGTACATTTCTCCAAATTGGCACACAACTTGTGTTGCCGCAGTGTTTGGAGGACCTGTCCAATGTGGTGGAGGTGATCTTCCCAAGTCCGGTTGAAGATCAGAATGTCATCCAAGTACACCACTACAAATGAGTTGGTGAATGGTCACAGGATGTCGTCCATTAGCCTCATGAAGGTTGCAGGGGCATTCGTCAACCCGAAAGGCATGACCAACCATTTGAAAAGGCCCTCCTTGGATTTGAATGCAGTCTTCCACACATCAGAGGGTTCGATTGGTACCTGGTGATA
>ML778364.1:1025607-1051197 GCA_009831015.1 Picea engelmannii
AAGGCCCTCCTTGGATTTGAATGCAGTCTTCCACACATCAGAGGGTTCGATTGGTACCTGGTGATACCCAGACTTCAAGTCGATCTTGCTGAAATATTTTACCCCCTTGAGTTGGTCCAGAAGGTCATCAATCCATGGGATCGAGTACCTATTCCGGAAACTGATCTTGTTCAGTGCCCGATAGTCAATGCAGAGTCTCCAAGTCCCATCCTTCTTCTGCACCAACAAGATCGGGCTCCCACGGGGCGATGAACTCGGCCGGATGTGACCTTTATGGAATAGCTCCTGAATCTGCCTCTTGATTTTGTCATTCTCCATAACAGAGCGCCGATAGATGGGTCCATTGGGCAGTGGCGCACCTGGGGTTAGATCGATGGGGTGCTTGACCTGACAGTGTAGAGGCACCCCTGCGGGGGAGGTGAAGATGTCCTTGTACTCCTCCATGACCTTATCCATATGTTGTTTTCGTGCAGCAGGGCCTTGTCTGGAGGTCATGGCCACAGTGTTCCTCTTTCCCCGAGGGCGGATCATCAGGAAAACAAATTTCCTGGTTTTGGAAATGAGCTTACTGCATTGTGTTACAGTAACCAAAGAGATGGTGGTAGGCGGTGCTATCTCCGGTATCCTGTACAACTTATTGCCCAAAGTGATAATAACAGCACGAGGCCTGGACTCATACACAGCATGTCGCTTCCACAAGTACGGTTGGCCTAATAATACATCAGAAACATCAAGAGGAGCAATGTCACATAATACCTCATCCATGAAGGGCTTGATGCTATAGGGAAGGTGACATTGTTGAATGACGCGGAGGTCCCATCCTTGGTGCAACCACCCGATGGTGTATGGTTGTGGGTGTGTTGTTGTCGGCAAGCCCACCCGCTTCACGACCTCTACCGAGATGAGGTTCTTCTGGCTCCCGCTGTCGACAATGAAGTGCAATAGGGAACCCTTTACCCACATCTTGGAATGGAAGAGATGCTCTGCCTCCTTTGGAACTTCTGGTTCCTCCTTCTGGATCTTCGTGGTGGCAACGGTGGTGTTGGGCTCTACATCGATAATCTGCTTCCCCCTGTCATTCCCCTTGTTAGGTTTTGATTCAGAGTCAGAACATGCATCCAATTCAAAAGCCTTCATCTCGGCTACCAGTGAGTGCTTGGCCCAACACTCACTTGTGTTGCGAGTGGAGCTCTTATGGAACTCACACCACTTCCCCGTGTCCTTTTTTGGCTTCGTGGTGTTTTTCTTTGCTTGTGGCTTTGGCGGGTTGTCCTGGGCTGCCTCGCCTTGGCTTGGTCCTTTGTTCTGTGGTTTGGGGGTACCTTTCCCTTGCTTTTGATTTGCAGGCCCAAAGTCTCGCCTCTTCTGTTTGAACTTCTACTCAATCTTGGAAGTATATCGGTATGCCACACCAAGCGAGGAGATGTCGAGGAACTCCATTTCCTCCTAAATGTATTTGTGCAGAAAACTCCGGTACTTTAACACCAAATGTTTCTCTGAATCTTTGATACCCAACTTTGTGCATAGGGTATGAAACAAATTCGTCATCTCATGCACATCTTGGTCCCTTTGCTGGCACAATGTAGTCCATTGTATGTATTTGTCCTCGTAGCTCCCCACGGGATAATATTGTTCCTTGATGGCATCTCAGAAATAATTCCAAGTGGGTGCGGCCGAGAACAGAGAGGGTTCTCCCTCGTCCTGTTGCTCCGAGTAGGTTTCCCACTAGTCCTTGACATGGGGAGCGGCTTTGAGGAGTACAAAAATAATATTTTCTCGGTTGGAAAAGTCATGAACCGAGAAATATCCTTCTAACAGATTCAACCATCTATCTACGACATCTACATCTATTTGGCCCTCAAATATGGGAATGTCAAAGTTTACTTGTACCTTAAAAGGAGTGGTGCCTCCAGAGTGGTTGTTGGATGTTGATGCACCGCCAGTGGGAATTTATTGAAGAATCTGGGCAAAGTTGTCCATCATCGCGTTCCTTTGTTTCTCGAGGGTCTCCTTGAGCAACATTTTGATAGGATCTCCTGCTCCCTCATATTTCTTTTCTTCCCCCATGGGCAGTCGTCGGGGTTTGTGAGGCTGATCTTGCAAAGGTTCAACCAGATCGAGCCCCAACTCCTTATATCCCGACCTCGTTGGGGACATGCAAAGAAGGATCGAGAATGAGAAGACCGCTCTGATACCACTGATCCAGTTTTATGTGGGAACACAATGAAATACAAAAATACACATAAATGCAGAGATGCAGCGGAAATAATACTTCATTTCATTAATAACAAATGACTGAAATATGCTTACAAACAGAATGGAAATAAACTAGCTAGGGCGCTGGTAGCTTATCTCTGAGAAGATATGTGGTGGCTACTGGCCTCTAAACTGTGTTACAATGAGGCTCGAAGGCCTGTTATTATTGAGAAACAATGGAAAACCCTAAACATCCAAAGACCTAACCCTAGGAGATGAAACACCAAGACTATGGGCCCCGTTTGGGTAAGTTGGTACATCAACTTCCCGGGGACGTAACTTTGGCATACGATCTTCGTTTGACGCGTTCCATACCTCGTTAGAAATATCTATTCGAGGACTACAACTTTTTGGTGAAAAAAATTGATCAAAGATCCATGTTGCTCCCCATTTTCCCAAAAAACGTCGTTTAAGGCCTCAAAACGGCTCCGGAAGTTTAGGACCCGAAAAACTGCTAAAAATAGTAAATTGTGCAGAAACTGAAAAACTGAAAGAAGCAATGGTGGGGGTCCAAGTGGAATAGGTGGGTGGCCACCAATATCCACCTGGATCATGGTGTCATATACCTTCTCTTGGAAGACACCCTATCCAGGTGTATCCATTCCTTCCTTGCCACATCCTGGCATGTCAAGGCCAACCTGTTGGTGGAGGAAGGGTCACATGTTGCCTCCCATCTGTCACTCCTGAGATGGATTCCTTCATTGGATTTCCAATCCACCAGGTTATTTGTTGACCTGTTCACGTGGATGGGAATGATGACTCATATGGTTCGAATTAACTACAAGAACCTCTCAATCCATGCTTCCAACCGCCAGCTAAAGACCACTTTCGATAGGGGTGTTCCTTGCTACATCATTTTTAACATATATATGATGAGGAGGGAATATCCCTCGACAATAATTTTATTATATCCATTTAATGTAGCGATGTTATTATATTATTCCAAATCTAGGAGTGATCCAGGTGGATATCGGTGGCCACCCACCTCTTCCAACTGGCTTAAAACAATTTTCTGACAATTTTGGCAATTTACTCTTTTAGCAGTTTTTAACTTCCGAGGCCATTTTGAGGGCCTAAATGAAGGTTTTTTTTTAGACTGAGATTCTCAATGATAGCCGAAGGCTCTGATTGATCCACCAAAATGAATCTCCTCGATGATACCTTTCTAACGAGCTATCATGTGCCTAAAACATAAATCATATTCCAAAGTTATGCCCCCGGGAAGTTGATACACCAAAATACCCAAAACGGGGTCCACAAAACTGTTTTCTTTTCATCTTCCGGGGTCAGGGTTTTGGATTCTCTTTATGATAAAAAATGCCTTTGGAGCCCCATTGTAAAAAGCATCTTCTTGTGAATGCGAGTAGCGGACAAATCTCTTCTTAGAGATAAGTTGCCACCATTCTAGTGAGTCTTTCACTCTCTACTTTTATAGTCTTTGTACATTCTCGCTCATTAATAGAAAATTGTGTATTACTATATCTTTGTGTTTGTGTTTGAATCTCTAATACATTTCTATTATATTATTGGATATCTGAGATATCTCTGTACATTTCTTTATTATATCTCCCCTCTCATTTCGTGCTAAAAATAATTTGGATCAATGGTATCAGAGTAGGCTCCTCTTGATCATTTTTTAGTGCATGTACCCAACAAGGTCTGAGTATAGCAAGTTTGGTCTCGAGCTTGTCTTTCTTGATGACAATTTCTCTCCCATGCCCAAGAAACCCTCCATGGAGGAAGAAAATAAAAACGACAGAGGAGACAATTCTATTAATATGTTGCTTGAGCAAGCTCTCATGCGATAGAGGGAAGAAATGATGGGAATTTTCCCCACATCCTTCAATGTCTACTGATAACAATAGGCGCGTCTTCATCAAGTAGCCACTTTAGAGACATCTCTCCTTTCAAGGTACAAGTTAATTTTGATATTCCCATATTTGAAGGACAGATAGATGCAAATGCCTTAGAAAAATAGTTAGATTTGCTAGAAGGTTATTTCTATGTTCATGATTTATCTGACATGGAAAAGATCACCTTCGCACTCCTTAAGGCTCTCCCCCATGTCAAACATTGGTGGGAAACGTACTGGGAGAGAAGTTCCATAGAGGAGTCTGAAATATATGGGGTTGAGCCACTTGGGATTTTTTTGTGGATGTGATAAAGGAACAATATTATCTTGTTGGCAACTATGAGGACTAGTACATGAGATGGAACACACTGCGGCAAGAGAGGGGACAAGAATTTTAGGAGTTCACCAATACCTTCCATGCCTTGCGCACCAAGCTGGGTATCAAAGAATCAAAAGGACATTTGGTTCTGAAGTACCATGGGGTTGTACACAGATACATCCAAACTGAAATGGATTTTCTAGAAATCTCATCACTCGGTTCTTCTTATCGATATGTTGTTAAAATCGAGCAAAAAATTAAGCACCAGAATAAACGGAAGTTTGGGTCTGCAAATCCACAACAACCAAAGTATGATAAAGGCGACCCTAACAAACAACCTCCTGAAAACCAGTCCAAGCCACAGGAAAAGAAGGGTCACAGAAAGACGAAGAAGGTCACTGGAAAATTGTGCGATTTCCACAAAATCCCCTGGAACAACACCGACAAATGTTGCTCAAAACAGTCATTGGTGGTTGAGATCAAAGACAAGGAGATGAAACCTAATTTAGAATCTGATTCAGAAAATATTGATAGAATAAAGATCATCGACGCAGACCCCACTGCTATTGTCATGATCGCAACAATTCAACCAGAAGAACCCACAGATCCTAAAGAGGGAGAACACCTTTTTTATTCACATATGTGGGTGAAGGGGACCCTACTGCATTTTATTGTTGATAGCGTAAGACAAAATAAACTCATCTCAACAGAGGTCTTCAAACAGTTGGTACTGTCAACAACACGACACCTGCAACCATACAACAGCAGGTGGCTTCTCCAGGGATGAGATCTTTGTGTCATCCGATAGTGTCGATTTTCATATGACATCCAACCCTTCAAGGATGAGGTATTATGTGATGTTTTCCTACTGGATGTCTGTGATGTTGTCTTGGGCCAGCCATATATGTGGAAGTGCCATGTTATCTATGAGTCTCTACCACGTAGTGTCATTGTTACTTTGGGGGGTCATATCTACAGTTTACCAGAGGTGGTTCCAACTACTTTCCCCCCTAAAAAATGCCGCAAGGTAGTATCTCATACTACAAAATTTATCTTCTTCACAATCTGTTCAAAAGGTGAATAAAAGGATATTGCAACCACTACAACATCGACCCAAGCACCTTCTATCCAACAGAAGCAGGCCGGAAAGAATGCAACAAAGTGCAAATATTCCTTCTGCACCTAGAAATCTTATGTAACCCGACTGGTTGAATAGATTCAACCCCGCCAACAACAGGTTCATGACAACCTTCCACAGTGCAACATCTCCAGCAAGACAGACAACACACCAAGATTCAATCTCTTTCCTCTCTCCCCCGAGAAATCAACGCAATGTATACCATTTCTTCCTAAGGAGGGAGGATTGATCGAAGTAGATATCGGTGGCCACCCACCTCTTCTAACTGGCTCAAAACAATTTTCTGAAAATTTTGGCAATTTACTATTTTTAGCAGTTTTTAACTTCCGGGGCCATTTTGAGGGCCTAAAAGAAGTTTTTTTTTTTAGACTGAGATTCTCAGTGATCACTGAAGGCTTTGATTGATCCCCAAAAATGAATCTCCTCAATGATACATTTCTAACGAGCTATCGTGCGCCCCAAACAAAGATTGTATGCCAAAGTTATGCCCCTGGGAAGTTGATACACCAAACTACCCAAAATGGGGTCCACAAAACTATTTGATTTTCATATTCCGGGATTAGGGTTTTGGATTCTCTTTATGATAAAAAAGGCCTTTGGAGCCTCATTGTGAAAATCATCTTCTTACAAATACGAGTCGCGGACAAATCTCTTCTCAGAGATAAGTTGCCACCATTCTAGTGAGTCTTTCACTCTCTATTGTTACAGTCTTTGTACATTCTTACTCATTAATAGAAAATTGTGTATTACTGTATCTTTGTGTTTATGGTTGAATCTATGATACATTTTTGTTATAATGTTGGATATCCAAGATATCTCTATACATTTCTTTATTATATCTCCCCTCTCATTTCATGTCGAAAATAATCTGGATCAAGGAGCTTTGCTACATTATTTCTAGTAATTCGTAGTTTTCCTACATAGATTTTGAGGATCTTACCTTTGTTGTTGTGAAAAAATTCCCCCAAACCCGCCTGCCTTGGATTTCCTTTGGACTCCCCATCAAAGTTGAGTTTAATGGGCCCTTGGGGAGGGGGCAACAAGGTTATGAGATTCGATATCTTTGGGTTCGTCGGAGTTTGGGCGACCTGTGCACAACTATTTGTTATTTCCAGCGATCTCAGAATGTTATTTCATAAAGGTTTTTTTTCCAAACTTTTTTTTTCTAAGGTTGAGTGATTACTTTTTCTTGTAGTGATTTAACTATGGAAGCCCAAGTCATTTTGGTGCCCTTGACTCATTTTGGAAGATATGTCTATTACGTTCTTTCCAGGTTTCTCATACCAGAAACCCTAGGAGAAGATTCCAAAGGTATTTGACAATGGGATTATGGGTAATGGATTTAGGCCAGTTTTCAAAGTTTAAGAGGATAGAACCCTGATTACGACCCCTTCTCTTGAATAAGGCATCGATTTGTTCCCATAGGTAGTCAACAAAAAGACAAGAGTTAAACATGTGTTCATTTCTTTCATCTTGGACCTATCATAGTATACAACATGAGGGGACAATGAATCCACATTTGCAAAGGTTTCCCGAGATAAAAGTCTTGTTCTGAGTGAGTAACCAAAAGAAAATAGAGACATTTGGCCATAATTTTTTATTCCATTCTTGTTTCCAAACTTTCAACTTTGGAATATTTTGGTGACCATCTTCGAGAGATTACACATCTTTGATGGAGAAGGATCCATTCGTTGTCCATCCCCAACAAAGCTTATCCGACTCTTGGAAGGATGATATCTTTCTAATAGTTAAGTCCCTCCAAAACCTCTCTTCCTTCTCTTGATTTTGAACACCCTACAAATCTTTCTTGGGAAGTCAAATACACCATTTGTTACACTCATCTTCCTAGTTCCATTAGTGGGATACTTTGGTTTTCCCTTGTCTTAACATTATTTCCTTTATTCTTGTCATTTGATCCAGATCCTCTCATGTCGATCTCTTTTTCCATGCATATTCCTAGAATAGGGCTTCCTTTCCATTTCATATTTCCCAGAAACAATTTTGTTGGACCAGGTTGCAACTATGCCAAGCCATATTCCATATTGGGGAGCCCTACAAAGATTTTTGCATTCTTAGAAATATTTCTTCCTATTCTTTCTTTGCATATTTCTCTTTCGAGAGGTGATCCCATTGTGCATTCTATTTTGTTAGCCACCACCATCATATCTTGGCTCCTAGGCTTGTCCCCATTAGTTCTAGATCTTGAAGGCCTAGTCCTCCTGTCCATTTTGGTTTTCATATCATGGCCCAGGAAACAAGGGCCCATCTTTTCTCGTCCTTTGAGCTTCCCCATAGGAAGGATCTTTGGTTGTTTCTTATCCTTCTAAGGACAAATTTTGGGGTCATGAGGGTGGAGAAGAGATACAAGAGTATAGTCTAGAGGACTGATTTTGCCAGAATTACTCTACCTGCTAGATTCAAGGATCTAAAGGCCCAATTGTCCATTTTTTTGGTCAGTTTAGCTATTAGGTCTTCTCAAGCTAATTTTTTGAGAGAATTGTCAACGAGTGGGACTCCTAGATAATTCGTTGGAAGAGAGATGCAAGAGAAGCCTAGGGTCTTAGCGAGGAAAGTCTTCACTATTGGAGGAGTGTTGAAGAAGAATAGTTGGGAATTTGTTTTGTTGATTTTCATTCCCGAGGCCTCCAAAAATTCCTCTAGCACTTGTTTTATTTGAAGAATTTCTCTTAAGGTAGGAGTTTCCATTAACATAGTGTCATCCACAAATTGTTGGTGCGTTTTTTATTTCTCTCCTCCATGGATGTTGATTCCTTTCCATTTCCATTGTGTCATCGCTTCTTCGATTTATTTGTTGATCCATTCCACCATGATGATAAAAAGGAATGGGGATAGGGGGTCACCTTGAATAATTCCACGGGAAGGAGAAAAGGTTGAGTTTGGAGAGCCATTTAGAAAGATGGAGAAGAAAGATGAAGATATTAGGGACATGATCCATTTGATCAAGGTTGGGGTGAAGCCAAAGGGATGCAATATGCTTGACATATAAACCCAACTAATGCTATCATAAGATTTGGCTAGGTTTAGTTTGATCAATAAACCCGATTTTCGAGAGGAATTGAGGAAGTGGATATGCTCTTGGGCCAGGAATATTTTTTTACGACATCTAAAGGGTATATGTTCATAATTAATTACTTGGATCCATTCTAAGTCCCTGAATCTAAGGCTTACATAAGTTGGTAAATCCTTTGACACATCAATATAGAAACAAATCTAAGTGCATGAAGTGTACCTTCCTTGCTGGGTCACATCCGCTATTTGGACAAGGTAGACAAGCATGTTTCTGATGCCTTATAGAATCTTTGGATGCTAGCGTTCTTGTGGAAGAGAGTATAACCAAATCCAAATAAGGGATGCCTTAAAGTCCTCCTTCTCAGGGATAAAAGTCTCTTTCCAAATGTGTAGGTAAAGGCCTATTTAATTGAAGAAATAAGGACCCTTATGAAAGACTCTTTTGTGGACTTTCTAAAGGTTGAAGATTATTGTAAAGAATCCTTTCGATCCCAGTTTTAGATCCATATTTCCTTTGGGTTTCCAGTAGATTTTGATCCACTAGAGGAGGGCGTTTTCTGAGGGCCATATCCTGCATATATTGGATATGTTGAGCCATTGTTGGTAATTGGATCTTACTAAGCGAGATGTCCTTTGTTTGGGGGATACGAGTAGAGATCTTTGGAGTCTCGTCTGGATTATTCTTTCTTTCTACCATGGTTATAGTGTTTTCTCTGATTTTCCTCATCCATTGGGGATGGAGAGTTCGGAATGGAATTGTTCCACATCATATTTGGGTTAGATCTCGTCTTTGTAGGTTCAAAATTTGGTATGGAAGACGGCTGGTGTTGACCACCACATTTTTATAAGAACAGGTGGCTCCACCTTTAGTGGTTTCCACCACAAGAACGTTGGTTATACGTTGGAGGTATCGAGTTGCAGGTTTCAGACGTCTCCAACTATAGGGTCTATGAGATATTTTCCATTAGCCATTGGAGTTGACCAACCTAGTTGTTCACACTTTATCCACACTTTTATAGTAGGATTATTAATGGCATTGAAACATCTAACTTAATAAACCAACTTGACTATTGCACAAGGTTATTTTAAATTACCAATAAGATCCCACTTAATGATTCACAAACTTACATGTTTGTCTTTCCTAATTCTTTCAATATATTGGTTCCTAACTTCTAAACTCACTCTTATATGATCTTTGTTTCTTTACTTACATTCCCTTTCTCTACATATTTTCCATATGACCTCACTTCTCCACTACTCTTAGTATCCCTTAAATCCACCACTTTTTTGATAAACTAGAACTAAATGTCAATACTTTTTTCTATGATACATAGGCTCATTCTTAAGTATCATGAAACTTTGATTGTCACAATAAACCATTATTGTCTTTTCACTAGATGGATGTAACTCCCTAAAAATTCAATGAAACCATAATGCTTCCTCACATACTTATGAAATAGCCTTCTTTTTTAATCTTCAATGTTAGACAAAATTGTTTGCAATTGTTTCTTCTTGACCAACTTATAACTCCACCAATATAAACCTAGTTATCAATATTTACCATTAGTGCCACCTACCTAATCAACGTCACCAAATATTATAAGCTTGAATGCTCACTCACTACATCATAGCGATGATGAAAAATATCTAATTCCTTAGTTGCTTTAAAATATATATAAATCGTATTAAACATTGTTTTCCCAAAATAACAATAAACAAATTAAACACTCTTGTTACATTGACAAGCTTTAACTTAGTACAACTAATTTCAAGCTTTTGTTCACACTTTGAAGTAGAATTTAATTCATCCAATCATTTTCAAATTTCAAAGTAGAATTTAATTCATCTAATCATTCTCAAATTCCAAAGTATTGATGGCTCATTAGCTAAGTGATCCTCAATATCCCATCTCACAATAATTCATCTTACCCTTATTTTATTTTAATATTTTAACAAGGTCTACTAGCCTTCAATGTTTTTCCAGATCTGGCTCTTATATCTATCTTAGCTATTCAATAAAACAGATCTGCTGCTCTTATATCGATCTTAGCTATTCAATAAGTCCTATGTAGAAGGTGCCTTCAAGTGGGATTTTAAGATCCCAACTAGACCTGTAACAGATTTCCTTCCAACTTAAGTGCACGGACACTAAAGAGCTTAATTTGAAATATGTGAGAAACCGAATGACAGCCACCAATGACTGCATGAAGAAATACGTTCATGACCAGTTATGCTACACCAAATACAATAAAACCATCATAAATATTATATACATGTAAAATAAAGTTAAATGTCGTTCTCTAGAGTTCGTATTTTCACTATCTATTCTTATCCTCCACCCATCACATGGTGGGGTGGGTACAGTGCCCATTGAATTACCTGGGTATTTCCCAGAGAAGTTTAACTGTTCCTTGAATTTTATATCCGGCATGAGAGCTAGCTCTAAAAGTTGTTGCAACAACAAAAGCAAGACTAGTCATACAGTTTAAAATTGTATTCAATCGCCACCAGCAATCGCCCATACTTGACAACTTTCATTGGGATGCGATGTCTCGTAGACAACCATGAAGTTCTCCATTCTCCATCCCCAACAGGAAGTACGTGAGATTCCCAAAGGCGGCCAGTGGTTTATTCGTACAGAAACCGTACATAAGGACTTCTCTTCATGCTTTTCCTGTACTCGAGGAGCGGGCACCTTTGTGAAATGCCAGCGGCATTCATGGCCTCCCCACAGTGGATCGTCTGGATCTGCAGAGACATAGCCATCCCTGTGAAAATATCTCCGTACAGGCTGAAGCCCGCGCCAATATGGATCACAGTTCACCCAGTAGCTCCCAGCTTCCTGCATTATTCATTTGAATAGTTATATCATTTTCCTTCCTTCCTTGCACCCGCACTGGGAACAAATACTCATTCTTATCCGCGGTACCAAAATAATAGTATGGATGTACACAGATCAGTTTTGTCCAAATGGATGTACACAGATCATCTTTATTTATAATATCTCTGCCATATCGGCTTACCATTTTGTACCAGAAATTCCACGAGCATGAGCACAGATCATCTATCCTGATTCGTGTCTGCAGTTACATCCACACAACATGGTAATATGAATAAATTTAAATACATTAACTCGCAGAGAATACATTAAACCATCTCCTCAATTTATTAGTCTCTACTGTTCGTTCTAATTACCAGCAGCTATTCTGCAAATTAGGGTTTTTAACGTTCTAATTAACAGCAGCTATTCTGTAAATTAGGGTTTTAAAAAAAAACGAGCGTAGTTCTTAGAATTAGACAATACTAGTACTGCAAATAGCTTTACCCGGTGGCCTTCTTCAAGAGACAGACAATAGGCTCGAATACTCGGTTTAATGTGATGCAGAGATCTGGTTCTCACTATACATTTGTCTTTCCATAACTGACGGCAATGCTTTTCCCATAGAATGTCGGATTCAGCGACAAGTTTCCACTTTCTGGAGACTGATACACTCCGAGCGAGACTGGCGGCATCCAGCAGTGACAATAATTTAGCAAATACATCCTTGCAAAGCCGTTCCAATGGATCACCACGAAATTCGTCCATAATTACTCGAAATATTTTGTGGAATTTCAGAATTTACGACCTTCATACATATATACGTCGATTCAATAATTCGCCCTTCTACTATAACTACAAGGATGGCCTTTATTGTTCTAAACTGTAAAACCTAAAAAGCCTGGTTCAGTCCTCCTCTGTAAAAGTTCATGAGTTTCTCTATGATATAACCTGTCTATGTCAAACAAGTGGCCAAGTTGCATATTACCATGTGAAAATGATGAGGCCACTCTTATACATTTATGAATTTATATCCCAATTCCCACAAGTGGCAACATAAGTTGGGCCTACTTATACACTTTTCTTTTCCCATTTCCAATGAACAAATTCCTTTCCATCTCGTACCATCCATGCTTTCAATTTCTTTACTTCTTCTGACCTAACACATAGACTTACTTGCCACATAAAATTAATTTTGTATCCATATAATTAATGTGGAATAAGAGCAGGTCTATAAAGATGGAAGTGTGAGAGCATAAATAAAACGACAAGAATGACAACATGAAATGCTTATATTCCAATTTAAATTATAATAATGTTTTTAACCAATAATAGGTCAAAGCGAGTTTCTTTAAAAATGGAGCCTATTTAAATATACAACCAAGTGGATATGTCTTATCGAAGACCCTTTCAATTAATCGCATCATTAAGTACTATCCTTATGTATACCACCAAGCTTTCCCACCCAAACATTTGTATAGAAAATTGATAGAGATAATTAAAAACAAAAAATAACCTTAACCTATTGATATACTATATTTAAAACACGACCTTCGACCATTGCATTATTTTTCCCAGTCATAAGAATGCCTCAGCTTCACACTTCTAAATTATAAAGTATATATAATTTTCTCGTGGGAGATGTGGACACGAGCATAATGAATAGGATTGTATGATTATTATATATGTAAAGTGCATGTAGTTGAATTGGTTGGGGTGGGGAGTTTATATGTAAAGTGCATGTAGTTGAATTGGTTGGGGTGGGGAGTTTTCTTACTCTTTAAGTAATTTACATAATTGACCTTCTTATTTTACGAGATAATTATGGACCTAGCTAGCTTCTTGTAATCTCTTTTTAATTTATTTTTTTTGGTTCGTATAACTCATGTTATGGAGTTCTTCATCACATATATAATAGTGTTATCAAGATTAACAACAAATTAATATTTGATTATTAAGATCAACACTACATTAATATTTGGTTTTTAATTGGATTATATGTTATATGTTACAAGAGTTTTGGATAGGTTTTCTTTCTACAAATCCCATAGTTATGCTGCATGTTATCCTCACCGAGAATGTTTATCTTGTACTTATTTCATATGAGCCAATCACACATATACAAGTGTCATCAAGATCAACACCACATTAATATTTTGTCATTAAGATCAACACTACATTAATATTTGTTTTTTTTTTGGATTATATGTCATGTGTTACATGTTTGAGAGTTCTGGAGAGGTTTTCCTTCTGCAAATCTCATAGTTATGTTACATGTTATCCTCACCCAGAATGTTTATCTTGTACTTATTTCATATGAGCCAATCACACATATACTAGTGTCATCAAGATCAACACCACATTAATATTTGGTCATTAAGATCAACACTACATTAATATTTGTTTTTTTATTGAATTATGTCATGTGTTACATGATTGAGAGTTCTAGAGAGGTTTTCCTTCTGCAAATCTCATAGTTATGATGCATGTTATCCTCACCCATAATGTTTATCTTGTACTTATTTCATATGAGCTAATGGTTCCAAAAGTATGCAATGATTTTGATTACAATGATCTGTAGTTGGAAATTATTCAATGACATTATCTCTTTAAAAATCCTTTGATAAGCTACTTTAAAATATATTCTTCATCGTACAATTTATGGGCTTCCCATTCTAATCCATGTTGGTAACATATTTACTTGGGAGCTAAAGACAACTACAAACGCAAGGGATTTTGAATCCATCAACCTCTAAGTCAACATTACAATAATGATCTCTTCATAGGTCATCGAAACTATGATTAATTTGCATAATTTTTTCACAATTTTTATTTTTTATTTTATATTCTATCATCTATCACATTCATGAGGTTAAGTAGTCTAACAATAACATTGCCTTCATCCAAAACATTCCATTCATCTATGGCACAATCTTTGTTTCTCTTCTAATCAATTTAGTTTTTATTTAAATTTCTTGTGAAATTAGCTCTCTAATGACATTTGCACATTCATTCATATATTCTCTCATTTTCCTTGGTTTGAGTTGTTATATTAGATTATTTCACACTTGTATCACGACTTTTTCTTTCCTACTATCCACATATATTCTTTAGTTGTATATCCAAATATGGGGACAACATTTAGGTTTATGAATTTATTTGCTTCTTTTCTTGGTACAACCTTTACATTAATAATTGTCCTTCTTTGTCTCAAGTTATCCAACATAATAAGGAAATCATTCATAGAATGATGACCCACACTAAAACAATTGTAATGTTCTAGGTTTGTTTTGTTTTCTTTGTGGGAAACTAAATCGAAGTTCGTATTCCTTGTAACAAACATAGTAGTATGTTCTAAAGTAATTACTTTTATAACTATTGACAACCTCCTCCTTATCTTCATGTTCTTTTCATGTGTGTTTTCATTTATTTCTTGATCCAGAATCGGATCCAGAAGCCTGACAGGGCTAAAAAAGGCTCAAAAATGAATGTGCTCGAAATCCGACGAAACCAGTGTCATTGCGTCTATCTCATCTTCCCGATTTCGACCATATATTTACTTCGTCAAACGGGCTCTGTATGTGAAAGATACCGCGTTCTGTTCGAAAACCCAAACGGACAAAAAAAAAAGGGATGATTGTACAGTCTGTACAATCCATATAGATGATGTGGCAACTCCTGGAGGCGACACATGGTAGGTGATGTGGTGTATGGCAGACAACTTGACCAATCTATGGGTGACACGTGTCACCACTGTAAGGGTGACACGTGGCACGAGATGACCTCAGTAGGCGACTGGGCAGGTACGGTGATGCAGGAGCATCTCTCCATGCAACCAACCAGCCAGCCAACCACGTCAGTGCACACGCATTCAAAGGCTGAAGAGAGGCGCAGCCTCATTTTGAAATTGAAATTCAATGTAATTTAATGTCTTAGGCTGGTGAGCCAAAGAAGCCATGCCTTTGCGCAGGCTGTAGATAAGATAGGCATTTATTGTAGATCGACTGAGATCTAGTTCTGGATAGCAGACTAGACGACCATTGAATGTATATTAATTAGAGTAGGTAAATCCTGGAGGGAAGCGCTCGATGAGCACTTCAAGTAAAAGAGATTTTAGATCTCATTTTGAAGGAGGGTAGAGCATGTTTGTAGAGAAGAGCCAGAGGAGAGCTCGAGAATGCCATTCTAAAGATACAGGCATTTGCCATCAATTAATATAAGAGAAGCAGTTTTTTCCTGCATTATTCTGTCTTATATGCATGTCTGTATGTGTTCTCTACGTATGCAGTGAATGCATATTATGTGGATGCATTCTGCAAGAGTTTTGTTTGATTTTAGGTTTGAGAGGTTCTTTGAGGCTTCATGCCATGAGGGTATGACAGAGTGCTGCGGACTTTGAATGCCAGTGCACAAAGGATGCACTTATGAACTCTGCGGAGTCATACAAAGACGTGCCAGGTGGGCACAGGAATTGAAATCAGCAACTCAGGAAAAGACCTCAAGGTTGTTGAACACCTTGGAGGCAAGGCTGTGTAGCTGAAACACAGTTGTAGACAGAACTTTGCTGTAAGTTCTGTGGAGCTCTGCCAGGTGGGCATTGATCATAAGCACGAGGTGTTGGAGGAAGGAACTCTGCTATGAGTTCAGAAGATAGAATCACTGAGGGTTCTGTAGGAGCTCTGCCAAGTGGGCATTGAGCATGTGTGTGAAGGAGTGCACAAAAGGAGGGAACTCTGTGGAGAGTTTGAGGAAGACCAGAATCACTGAGGATTCTGAGAAGCTCTGCCAGAAGGGCATTGAGCAGGTGCATAGATGCACAGGAAGACAGAACCGTTGGAGTGTTCTGCGGAAGAGAAGATACTCCGCCAGGAGGGAGTCGAGAAAGTGTGCAGGCAGGCATAGGGGGAAATAACTCTTTGAGTTCTGGAAGTGAAAGGGAGTATCCACTGAGGGAACTTCCACTGGGTTGCTGAATACCCAGAAGTACTCAAGAGGAGGCGTGAGCAGAAGGATAGCCAGGAAGGAATCCATTTTATTCTCCATCTGAGGGAGAAGAAGGAAAAAATCCCCCAAGGGGTTTGAGTGTTCGTGAAAGCTCAGAAGAGATAGCACCAGCGTGTGCATGAGAAGACTCTACAGGAGCGCAGATGTCGAAATCCTGTAAGGGTTCGAGAGGGAAAAGCTCAGAAGGAATAGCGTCGCGGAGAATGCATAGTGAGGCTCAAAGCCATAGAGCCCACAGAGGAAGGAAGCAAAGG
Source organism: Picea engelmannii (assembly GCA_009831015.1). Taxonomy (NCBI): domain Eukaryota; kingdom Viridiplantae; phylum Streptophyta; class Pinopsida; order Pinales; family Pinaceae; genus Picea; species Picea engelmannii. The sequence goes on from ML778364.1 coordinate 1,042,279, forward strand.
TTGAGGCCTTTGGAACCTTGGAAATTCTTCCAAGGCAGGAAGAAAGTACGTGCATGCTCAGGAGGGAGTAGTACCAACCGTCAGATTGGCAAGAGAAGAGATCTGGACAGTTGAAGATTCACGTCCAGGAAGGCGTCCAAAGAAGCGCGCACAGAAGGAGGGGATCGAGAGTCGTCGGATCCCACTCGAAAACCCCGACAACCATTAGATCGGGAAAAGTTGCACAGAGTTTAAGCAGTCGGAGGAGCCACATCGGCCATTGGATCAGCCGAGAGAACCTGGACCGTGGATTTGTGTCCAGAAGGCAGCGTAGGAAAGGCACAGAGGGGAACAAATCTGGGTCGTCAGATCTGGGACAAATACCCGACAACCGACGGATCTGTGGAAGTTGCACGAGGTTTAGTTATCGGGACATCCAGGGGCCCGAAATAGCGAGTTGATCTAGACCATTCATTGGGGAACGGACATGTGTCGCGAGATCACCCACATCGGGGACTCGGGCATCGGGAGTTGGAAGAGGAAGAAGAAGTCGTTCAAAGCCGCGAGGTGCGAGGACACGAGGCAGCGAACCAGCGAAAGGGATCTGGGTCGTCCACTTGGAGAGGACGCGTGGCAATCATCTAGCGCCACCGGGAGAAGTTCGACAGGAGGGCTTTATCGGCATATCGGGAATTGGGATATCGGAGATCCCGGGAGCGGGAATTTCATGCATCACAGAATCATGCAACGCGTTTTCTCGAGAGGGCATTGGAGCACGTGGGGCCACACGGGAGTCAGTGAAAGACAGGTGGCACATTGCGCATCGGGAATTCATAAGTGGGAGAGCGAAGAATTAGCACCAAAGGTTGCGAAGGCGCGAGGATACGATCCGGCGAGAGGAGAACCAGAACCGTCCATTCGTAAGAACAGGTGGAAAAGATCGGGCGCGTCGACATTTTGACCATCGGGATATTGGAGATCCCGGGAGCGAAGAATTCGTGCATTAGGGAATCGCGATCCGCGATTTCTCGATAATATCTGAATCGTTCTCTTGGGGGAATGCGTGTCAGAGGATCTCGAAGACTCGGGGATTGGAAAATCGGAGTCTTCGAAGGCATAGAAACCTCGTCACTAGGGATCACGATCCACGATATCCCGATAGTGACGTAACGATGTGGGACCACCAGAGTCAAGGTGGAGGACAAGTGTCAAGGGACGGGGCGTCATCGGCACATCGACAGCCTCGAAACTGAGAGTTCGAGGTTGGTTGAACCCCGAAACGACGATAACAGACCACAGCTGTGGATCTCAATTAAGACAGGTGTCAGTGTTCGGGGGGATAGTCGGGGATCGGTATATCGCGGGTGGCGAATACATGGGCATCACGACATCATAAACCCCGAAACCTCGATAGGGAGGTATAAGGCGTTGGCCTTAGGAGCATGGTCATGTGGACCAAAGAGCATAGTCGAGAGGGCTAGTGCATAGAGGAGAGCTCATCGGAGATCGGGGGTTGGAGAAGTGAAAAAACTCTTGGTAGAAGGAACACCGAAACCTCGATGTCCGATAACAGCAACAACCGGGAAATTGTCCACGGTTCGTGCAGAGGCCGTGAGGGAAGATTAAAGGACCTGTGGATTGGGTATTTACACAAGTGATTCCCGAGGGAATTTAAGGAGCCATCGAAGGCTCAGAATTGAGAATTAGAACAATCCTGTGTGAGCAGGACGTCGGGTGAAGAAACCCTGCGGGGTGTTGAGTGGTGGACCTCTTTGCATCAGGTGGTATTAGAGCCGGAACTCTATTGTATATTTCAAGCAGAGAGGAGAAGGCAGCAGGGAGGAAGACAGAGTTGTTGAGGACTCTGTGACGATTGTTTGCGGGTAGGCAGCAGTCCATAGACAGTCAGCAGGACTGTAAGATGAAGCTGGAACACTCAGGGATGTAGAGTGACAGCAACAGATCTGTCAGGGAGACAGATAGACACAACAAAATGGCTACTGAACACCATAAGGTTGCTGAACGGAAGAAGCCAGAGCTGATGAGTGTAGCAGAAATGGATAAAGAACTCGCTGACATAAAGCGAGAAATGGAGGAGCTCGAATTGAAGATGCAGCAGAGTAAAAAGTCGAGATGGGTATATGAATGGCCCATGAAAACACCAAAGGTGAAATGGCCAGTCAGGGACTGATGGTCAAAGGAAAGCAGAGGTTGTTAAGATGATGGCTGAGGTATGATGAAACCCTCAGACCCATAGAAGAGAAGGAGATGGTCCAGATATGTGAACCAGAGATTAGAGACATTCTCGATGGTGTGGAGAATGATCAGAGATCACTGCGGGATCTCATAGACTACCAGGAGGGTAGTGGAAGGTTTCCAAATTGCCAGATGGGAAAGAGAACAGAGATGAGGTCGGCTGAAGATCTCATGGACTATCAGGAGGACAGCAAGGGAATTTCGCATTGCCAGCTAGGCAATGAACAGAGATCGCTGAGGGATGTCGAAGACTGCCAGGAGGGTAGCAGAAGCATCTTAACCTACCAGGAGGGCAGAGATGAAAATTTGGGACCATCTGAAGGTCTCATGGAGAGTTCAATTCAACAAGGAGTGCTGATGAAGATGGGATCGGTTGATCTCATGGTCTGCCAGGGAGGCAGTGGAAATATCCCATATTGCCAGGTGGGCAGGGATGAACAAATGAATTTGGATCAGACAGAGGAGCTGACTGAGAAGATGAGACTGTCTGATGGTCTCGTAAATTCAGAGAAGACGGAAAAGGATCAACAGGTACAGCTGACTGAAGAGGTGAAAGATCAGGGTGATCTTCTGATGATTGGGGGAATACAAATATTCCTACCATGTGCCCAGGAGGAGGCAGAAAGTTGTATTGTAGGTGCAACAACAACAGCAAAACAGTCACAACTGATAATGACTATTAAGGAGGAATTGGAGCAGGTGTATGAAATTGCCCAAACACAAGCAGAAGCGGATGAAAAGGATGATGAGCATTTTGAGGAGTGTCTCATCATATTCAACCAGGGATATGAAAAGAAGGAAGTTGTAGCATTGGAGTTAACAGCCGAAGGAGAAGATGAAGAGAGTGAGCATTCCGAGGAATGGCTCAACGCGTTCAGCATTGAAGCTGAAGAGATTGCATCAGGGGAATTTGCAGTAGAAGCAGAAGAAGAGGATGACGAGCATTCTAAGGAATGGCTTAGCATTTTCAGCCATGAAGCTGAAAATAATGCAACAGAGGGGGTTGTAGAAACAAAGGAAGAAGAAGAAGACAACATTTGCTTTGCTGATCTGTGGGATCAAATGGAATCCCTCGAAGAAAGGGGGAGAGTGCAGGGAAGGCACATCCAACAGGTAAAGTTGGAAATGGATGAGGAAGGCGTGGGAGATCATGATGATCTGCCCAATGGCCAAAAATTTTTGCAGCTGAGGAGACTGCAACAACAGAGCCAGCCATTGGAACAGCTGGACCAAGAGATAGAAGACATCAGGGAGCTTTTGTTGAAGTCAGCAGACACTGCCAACGGGGGGCAGTCGGGCAGAAGGAAAGAAGAAGCAGCAACAACAGTGCAGAAGCAGCAACAACAACAGATTGGAGCGGATGGAAAGCTCCAAAGACTTGTTTGGGATCTAGGAGGATTCCCACAGCTACAGGGGAAGCTCATGAGCAGGAGCTCATGATTTTTGCAGCTGTGGAGTATGATGCAGGAGCATCTCTCCATGCATCCAGCCAGCCAGCCAGCCACGTCAGCGTGCACGCATTCAAAGGCTGAAGAGAGGCGCATCCTCATTTTGAAATTGAAATTCAATGTAATTTAATGTCTTAGGATGGTGAGCCAGAGAAGCCATGCCTTTGCACAGGCTGTAGATAAGATAGGCATTTATTGTAGATCGGATGAGATCTAGTTCTGGATAGCATACTAGACGGCCATTGAATGTAATTTAATTAGAGTATGTAAATCCTGGAGGGAAGCACTCGATGAGCACCTCAGGTAAAAGAGATTTTAGATCTCATTTTGAAGGAGGGTAGAACATGTTTGTAGAGAAGAGCCAGAGGAGAGATCGAGAACGCCATTGTAAAGATACAGGCATTTGCCATCAATTAATATAAGAGAAGCCGTTTTTTCCTGCATTATTCTATCTTATATGCATGTCTGTATGTGTTCTCTACGTATGCAGTGAATGTATATTATGTGGATGCATTCTGCAGGAGTTTTGTTTGATTTCAGGTTTGAGAGGTTCTTTGAGGCTTCATGCCATGAGGGTATGACAGAGTGCTGCGGACTCTGAACACCAGTGCACAGAGGATGCACTTCTGAACTCTGCGGAGTCAGACAAAGATGTGCCAGGTGGGCACAGGAATTGAAATCAACAACTCGGGAAAAGACCTCAAGGTTGTTGAACACCTTGGAGGCAAGGCTGTGTAGCTGAAACACAGTTGTAGACAGAACTTTGCTGTAAGTTCTGTGGAGCTATGCCAGGTGGGCATTGAGCGTAAACACGAGGTGCTGGAGGAAGGAACTCTGCTATGAGTTCAAAAGACAGAGTCACTGAGGGTTCTGTAGGAGCTCTGCCAAGTGGGCATTGAGCATGTGTGTGCAGGAGTGCACAAAAGGAGGGAACTCTGTGGGGAGTTTGAGGAAGACCAGAATCACTGAGGATTCTGAGAAGCTCTGCCAGAAGGGCATTGAGCAGGTGCATAGATGCACAGGAAGACAGAACCGTTGGAGTGTTCTGCGGAAGAGAAGATACTCCGCCAGGAGGGCGTCGAGAAAGTGTGCAGGTAGGCACAGGAGGAAATAACTCTTTGAGTTCTGGAAGTGAAAGGGAGTATCCACTGAGGGAACTTCCACTGGGTTGTTGAATACCTAGAAGTACTCAAGAGGAGGCGTGAGCAGAAGGATAGCCAGGAAGGCGTCTGTTTTATTCTCCATCTGAGGGAGAAGAAGGACAAAATCCCCCAAGGGGTTTGAGTGTTCGTGAAAGCTCAGAAGAGATAGCACTAGCGTGTGCATGAGAAGACTTTGCAGGAGCGTAGACGTCGAAATCCTGTAAAGATTCGAGAGGGAAAATCTCAGAAGGAATAGTGTCGCGGAGAACGCACAGTGAGGCTCAAAGCCCTAGAGCCCACAAAGGAAGGAAGCAAAGGTCGAGGCCTTTGGAACCTTGGAAATTCTTCCAAGGCAGGAAGAAAGTACGTGCATGCTCAGGAGGGAGTAGCACCAGCCATCAGATCGGCAAGAGAAGAGATCTGGACAGTTGAAGATTCACGTCCAGGAAGGCATCCAAAGAAGCGGGCACAGAAGGAGGGGACCGAGAGCCGTCGTATCCCACTCGGAAACCCCGACAGTTGTTAGATCAGGAAAAGTTGCGCAGAGTTTAAGAAGCCAGAGGAGCCACATCGGCCATTGGATCAGTCGAGAGAACCTAGACTGTGGATTCGTGTCTAGAAGGCAGCGTAGGAAAGGTGCAGAGGGGAACAAATCTGGGTCGTCAAATCTGGGATAGATACTCGACAGCCGACGGATCTGTGGAAGCTACACGAGGTTTAGTTATCGGGACATCCAGGGGCCTGAAATAGCGAGTTGATCTAGACCGTTCATTCGGGAATGGACACGTGTCGCGAGATCACCCACATCGGGGACTCGGGCATCGAGAGTTGGAAGAGGAAGAAGAAGTCGTTCAAAGCCGCGAGGTGCAAGGACATGAGGCCGTCCACTTGGAGAGGATGCGTGGCAATCATCTAGTGCCACCAGGAGAAGTTCAACAGGAGGGCTTTATCAGCATATCGGGAATCGGGATATCGGAGATCCCGGGAGCGGGAATTTCGTGCATCACAGAATCGCGAAACACGATTTCCCGAGAAGGCGTTGGAGCACGTGGGGCCACACGAGAGTCGGTGGAAGACAGGTGGCACATCGCACATCAGGAATTCGTAAGTGGGAGAGTGGATAATTGGCACCAAAGGTTGCGAAAGCGCGAGGATACGATCCGGCGAGAGGAGAACCGAAACCGTCCATCCGCAAGAACAGGTGTCAAAGATCGGGTGCGTCGGCATTTTGACCATCGGGATATCGGAGATCCTGGGAATGAAGAATTCGTGCATTAGGGAATCACGATCCGCGATTTCCCGATTAGATCTAAACCATTCGCTTGGGGGAATGCGTGTCAGAGGATCTCGAAGACTCGGGGATCGGGAAATCAGAGTCTTCGAAGTCATAGAAACCTCGTCACTAGGGATCGCGATCCACGATATCCCGATAGTGACATAACGATGTGGGACCACCAGAGTCAAGGTGGAGGACAAGTGTCAAGGGACGGGGCATCATCGACACATCGGCAGCCTCGGAACTGAGAGTTCGAGGTTGGTTGAACCCCGAAACGGCGAGAAGAGACCACAACCATGGATCTTAGTTAAGACAGGTGTCAGTGTTCGGGGGGATAGTCGGGGATCGGTATATCGCGGGTTACGAATACATGGGCATCACGACATCATAAACCCCGAAACCTTGATAGGGAGGTATAAGGCATTGGCCTTAGGAGCATGGTCATGTGGACCAAAGAGCATAGTCAAGAGGGCTAGTGCATAGAGGAGAGCTCATCGAAGATCGGGGGTTGGAGAAGTGAAAAAACTCTTGGTAGAAGGAAGACCGAAACCCCGATGTCCGATAACAACAATAGCCGGGAAATTGTCCACGGTTCATGCAGAGGCCGCGAGGGAAGAAGAAAGGACCTGTGGATCGGGTATTAACACAAGTGATTCCCGAGTGAATCTAAAGAGCCATCGAAGCCTCGGAATTGAGAATTAGAACAATCCTGTGTGAGCAGGAGGTTAGGTGAAGAAACCCTGCGGGGTGTTGAGTGGTGGACCTCTTTGCATCATATGGTGACAGGTGGCAGGGCACGTGGAAAACACGTGGACGAGTCATCATCCGACACTTGGCAGATTTTGTTTAGTTGTTGAGGTGCCACGTGGCCCAATCATGGGTTGCCACTTGACACCCTGTGGTTGGTTCGTCGTTTGTGTAAAAGTTTATGGTTTTCTCCGGGGTCGAACCCCCGACCTCTCCTCCGGGCTACGGACTGGCAGGACCAGGCTAACTGCCCGCCCCACGGGTGTTCCTTGTTAACCATATGGTAAAAAACATATTTATGTTTGGTTAAAGTTTTATTCGGTGGGGGAAAGGGCCAAGGCTTAGCCCCAGCCCTCGGCACGGACATATGACCATGATCATGGCTTACCACGAGCGTGGGAGTAAATGGATGGAGCCTGGCCCTCGGTTCTCTGGCAGGTCACATATGACCCGGATCTGAACCGACAAGAGCACGCGGGGGGTTATAACTGTTAGCCCGCAGATATATGCAGAGCCCGATGACCAGGAGCCAGCAGAGGGGGGCCAACGCACAACAAGTGAAGCGCCCGACCACATGGTCACCTCCCATATGACTAGGGGCATGCGTTTTGGGGGCTGCGCCCATATTTTTACACCAAATGGGTTTTTTTGCTATAGTTTGGATTTTATTTGATTTTATGCCTGTTAATGGTGGATTTGGCCCATTTTTGGGAGATATTGAGCATTTTTGGAGCCCAAATTTTGGGAGGAAGTTGGGAATGGATAACCAACTTCATATCTATATAAACTAGGCCTATTTGAGGCCATGAGAGGACAGTCAGAGAAGAGTTATGTTGAAGGGAAGCCAAGCCAAAGCCATTTTTATGCAGGGAAGCTATTGAGGAGAAGACGCTTGCGGGCCATTTTTGGGAGCTCCGGACGTCCTTTTTGCATTTCGTTTTCTTTGCAGGGTTCTAGAGATCTGGAAGAACATGACCAGATCAGTCTTGTAGCCAATTGGCACTGCTACAATGTACTTTTGAGCTTTGGAACAGAAATAGAGAAGCCTCCCCCATAGAGACAAAGGCCCAGAGACGTAGGCAACTTTGTGCCGAACTCCGTTATTAATTCTCGTGTTATGGTTTGTTGTTTATTACTTCATTTCAGATCTGCATATGTGTATATGGTTGTCATAATTACTCTTCCTTCCTCATTCTTTCATTAAGTTTCTCAATTGGATAATTAACACATGCAAAATTAAAACTCAACCATAGTCATTAAAAGATCCTACAGATCAAGTGGTATCAGAGCTAGTTGACGTTTGGATTTGAGTTTTGCATGTTAACCAGGGAAAAGATACAGCGTGGTGAAGGCAATCTTGTTGCAGAGAATCCATTAATTGGATTGAGAAAGAGAGCTCCTCACAGCGAGAAGATGGCATCAGAAGAAGGGATTTCTCAGGATGAGAAAGAGTTCCGGAAAACATTCCTTTCTATGTTGGAGATGGTGAAAGTTTTGTACGAGGATTACCTGGAACGAAAGAGACTAGTTTTGGGTGAATCTTCAAAGGGAAAAAGTGAAGAGGAAGAGGATGATCCTCAGATTCCTCCTTCACCTCCATCTTCACCTCCTTCTTCTCCTTCTTCTTCAATTTCAAGTTCTAAATCTAATGGAAAGAAAAATGTTCATAAGAATAAACATGAAATGCCATTGTTGAAACTTGATGTAAAATTTGAGTTGCCCATATATGATGGTGAAGTAAATGCAGAAAAACTTGACAATTGGATCAAGCAGATGGAGGTATACTGCAGTGTGCAACAGATCAAAGATGAGGCCACACAAATTAAGTTGGCATCTTTGAGACTTGCAGGTACAACTCTCATCTGGTGGCAAAGCAAGCTGCAAAAGGGAACACAACATGTGGGTAATGTATTTCCATCATGGAATATTTTCATTTCTGCACTTAGGAAACAATTCTATCCTTTGGGTTATAAAGAAAAAACATTAATTGAATGGCAATCTTTAAAACTAAGAAAAGGACAAACAGTGCAAGAATACACCGATGGATTTCGAAAAATGGCATTAATGTTAG